>JAGDQP010008278.1:3134-15928 GCA_022664845.1 Lepisma saccharinum
CTCTGACGCTAGCGATCGTCAATTTGATCCCTGCTCATGTCATGTGGGCTTTGTACTGGACAAACACCGAATGCGTTGGTTTTCTCGTTTTTTTTCGTTTTCTCTCACTTTCTTCATTCCACCAATTTATCCTATCATCATCTATCAGGCCTGAGTCAGTTGCCTAAGAGCCTTAAAAATTAAATTCAAAATTCAAATTGAACAGTAATGTAATATCCTCCAATATTTCCTAAATTGTAACCTGATATGTGACAATTTTATTCTTAAATTAAAGGATGATAAACTGTTAAATTAAAGGATGATAACACTGTTTATATATATATAAATTACGAGCGAGCAAATCGGCCATTTTTCGAAACTGGTCAAGTCACTATAATGTCTTTTTTCTATTTAGTAACATAACTGTTGCGAACATCGCTTACATTTCTCGTATTTGTACACTCTTCATGACATCAATGTTTACACTGAGCGCATTAAACCCATACTTCACCATGATCACTATATAATCTATCACAGTATACGCATTTTTGTTTTGTTGTTCTTTGATTCCAGATTCTCGTTCGCTTCTTCCTGTTTTCTCTACTTTTATCATCGCCACTATTTAGCCTTAGAGGCAACAGCTATGCGACAGTCAGATGTTATCAGGAGATATTATGAACACGAATGTAAAAACAGTGTATACACCAAATCGTGAGAAAGTGGTTGTCAATAAATGAACTAAATTCGCCTTTAGAAAGACACGATGAACACCTGATACACATTTTCACACCTTTTTAATACATTTTTTATGCACAAAAGCAAGATCATTTCAAGGATTTGTACAGCGAACGACAAAAGTTATTTCCTTTCGGTAAAATTTCTTTTGCGAATAACTTTGGAATAGATAGATCGAATTTAGTACGGGTTTTTAGTTAATTCAAGAGAATGTAATTTTCTGTAAGTTACAGATAAAGAACATAAATAGGTTATTCACAAATGAAAGTTTACCGGAAGGAAAGTTGCTGATTGTACAAACAGCATACATGAACTATAATTTTTAAAAGTATGCTCCAAGAAAATGTGTTCTTTTATCTTCATTGCTTCATAAAATGTTCTCTAGTAAGTCAGAACACTTGCATTCGTATACAATAAGTTGGAGGGTTGACAAAAGTACGAGTGGTGCAAATCAATCATAGTGATTACAGACATAATACATGGTATCGTTTTCTTGTGTAACTCAAAACTTTTCATACCACTATAATTCTCAGAGGCCCATTTCTAGTTTTATTCTCAGTTTTCTATTTTTTTGTAACGCTTTGCAATCTTACCAGCCACAAATCGTTGAAAGAACCTTTTATAGTGAACTCAGTACTACTCTGTTTAGTTTACAAAAGGGAAGGAAAATGAATTCATTCTTCAGTCTAAAATTTATTTCATCTTTTCAGTACTTGTCACTTGCAAATTCCCCTTTTTCCATTCATCCTTCTTACACAAACTCCTATGCTTGCTTTCCTCGTGTCACACAATCTTAAATAAATCCTCTCAAACGTCGTAACTCTGAAATTATAGCTCTGCTTCTTGACATTGGTTGCCAGGGAAGTAAGTAAATAAATCAACTTGAAAAGTTTAGTAGTACTTAAAACTCAGTTTAGGCTTATTCCCATCTTTCTAAAAGAGACAAGAAATTACTGATGTATTTTTTTTATTTCAATATCGTTCTTTGTATTTCGCTTGGTTATAATATAGCTATTTAGGTGTGTTCGATATTGATTCAATGTAGAGGATATGCTAGGCCAATTTAAAACACATAACAGGATATACAGAAAAATGTTTATTTGCTCAAATATTGATTCACAAAAGAAGTTGACATATTATTGTTTTCCGTTGTTTATTTAGTGATTCTCCCAAAAACATTTATTCGTTATTCCAAACAAACAGGAAATAAGTGTTTTTGGTTGTAGCATGCCAATTATGACTTCTTGATTGTATTTTAACTGCAAATTAAATGTAGTTGAGTCAAATTACACGCAAATCTGATCTATTATGTACAAGATGACAACGGTGAGTCAAATAAAAACCTTATTTTTTTTATATGAACGCTAGACAACTGTAAACTAGATATGTTCTAGAACAACTATTTACGGTGAGTTGGAGTGGGAATTTTCCTTGATTTGATGCTTTAATTCCCCCGCACATATTGTAATAAACTGTCCCCTGGGGAAATAAATAAGGCGGATAGTAGTTTTTTATATATCTAAGATTATGGATAAGTATGTGTTGATATCTTCGCAATGATGAATTCGCGGTTTAAAGAACCAGAGAGGAGTACAAGGAGTGGCAATAATGTCCATTTGCAAGAGCATAAAATATGCTTGCTACGTGTAATAGCAAATTCACTGAAATGACTTCATTCGGAGAGCTCTAAGGAAACGTTACAAATTTTTTAGGTAGAAACCTCTTTTAAAAGGAAGCAAACAAAATTGACTATGAAATTCGAAATATTACTAAATTCTGATAAAAATTATGGGTGAACTATAGTATGATAGAATCTATTGCACAGATTTAATATTTTCCCTGATAATAATTGAAAGAAGGGGGGGGGGGGGGGGGAATGTGTACGAAAGTTGATTTCTCGTAAAACGCATTGTAAAATCGTCTAACTCTCCCATTTACTAACAGGTATTTCATATTCTTAAAACGGCTATAACTTGGTGATTATTTAAGTTTTTGGATAGAAACTTTCTGGAGTGTTAACTGTTATTCTGTAGTTTCTGTTATGAGTGCAAACTCATTTTTTTTTAAAAAATGCACATACCCTCTTCTTTCCCTCTACTCTTCAATTGTATAGCACTAAAATGATAGAAAATTACTATTTTATTTTAAAGAAAAACCACAAACTTCAAGCACGACACACATACATACACTCATTCATGCCCCCTCCTCGCCCTCAACACACATTGTAATTTGAGAAATACCATACTGTGTTGGTTATATCAAACGGTTTTCATCTTATATATTTAAACGTTTCGTCTCAGAGATAAATCTTAACATTTTATATCCTCTGTGCGCAATGTCTTACATTGAATAATCATATATTATATATATGCTTTACAGTACACTAACCTTATATGAAATAACTGTTGAAAAACGCACAGCTAAATTGTTGTAGGCGTGACCAGGACTCGAACTCGGATCTGCCAGTGGGTGGCTGTGATATATGTAGTCAGGGGACTGACTTGATATCGAGCTTACAAAGTAGCTCGGCCAGCTGAAGAATTCTCCACATACACAATTGGTCTTGTCGTGGTGATACAATCATAGGAAGCCCAGTCAGCAACTGGAGGGATCCGTGTTTGAGGCAGTTCAAAGTAATGAACAACTCTTTTGTGTATTGTTTAGTCAGCTGCGTGCTAGTTCATTTATTGCAATGTGTAGTTACTTCTGTATTCGATTTTCAAAAGAATAATTCAATATTCTTACCAGAATCATAGTTCCTAAGACCTCCTACAAGTGCATCGTTAGTGCACACGACACTAACATTAGTGCTCCAATGGGAACAAAAAAAAAAAAGAAGAGAAAAACTGTGGGGGACAACTTGACGTCAAGTTGGCCTCCACAATTTTTTCCCTCCTCCTCTGTTAATATTAGAGCACTAGCGTTGGGTCTCTAGCACTAACGTTCTCTAACGATGCATTAACGAACCCACATGGTTTAACCCGCGAAAGCTTTATGAAAATTTACGAAACATGTTTTCTTTTTTTCTTTGTTCCCATAGGAGCACTAACGTTAGTGTCATGTTCAATAACGTGCACTAACGAACACATGTGGTCTCATCTTCTAACTCCATATGGGGGGAAGGACTTGACGGAGCTCTTCCTAAACTATTCTACAATATCTGCATAAAGCAAGAATCGTAAAGAAGAAGAATTCCATGACCGATTCTTTCCAAAATACTTTGCTGTTATTGTTGTTAAATATATCCAGTATAAATTAGCCGAAATTGATCTGTTCTGGTGCATTAGGTTCATGAAACATACCCGATTGGTGCACTTTTCAACACAGATAATTTTCTCCTCGTTAGGAGACACAGAAATTGGTCGTATTGATTTTACCACATCACTTCATCATTGTTTACCATTGATAAAAAAACAATGCTTTTGGATTACAATAGACTGAATATATCAAAAATAGAATTTTCATACAAACCATGCAGTTGTTAATATATCAAGACAATTGTTGATAACTAAGGCAACAATTGCATGCAATGCTAACATGCGGGAAAATCTGAATGAGGGGGGATAAACAGGAATGATATAAATTAGGGCATCTCTTTCAAAGTCTTTAGGGGAGGGGGGTTTCTTTCACTGGAAGTGTGTGTTATTTGTTTAGTTAAAATTCACTTCAAACGACATTTATATATATTTGGATCAACCATGGAAAGTTTTTCTCCACAATCATTTACTTTCGGACATTCTGGCTATTCTAATGATTTATTTCCACATCGTACTTTGTCAGCTAATGTAGTACCCAGGATACCACAAATATTACAAGCACAGGAGGAAGGAGAGCCCCAGGTGTCTGCATTTGGTAACTTCAAGAACCAGAAGACAGAGGATCAATGCGAAAGTATCCTTCAAGACTCCCAATTAAACCCAAACGAGCTTAATCATTATAAAGGCTTGTGGGAAATTCTAGAGTGTCCCGTTTGTTATGAAATACCTTTGCCGCCAATCCCAACATGTAACGGTGGACATCTTATTTGCCACAAATGCCGAAAAAATATAAAATTCTGTCCTTTGTGTCACCATCAATATTCGAATGGACGTAATTTCTCTGCTGAAAGCACCGTACAGAAAATCTTTATTCCTTGTAAGTTCAAGGTCTTGGGCTGCAATTATATTTTTCGCCACGATAAAAAGGAAGAACATGAAACAACGTGTTCGTTTGAACCTCTTTTCTGTCCTATGGATAAATGCAAGACTCATATCAGTATGGACAACATGTTCCAACATTTTTTAGAAGTTCATAAGAGTAACACACTGATCACAATTGTGGCAGATGGAACCGTTTCTCTACCAGTATGGTTCGATTTCTCTTATCAGAACTATGGAATCGTTTTGGTTAACATTTCTGAGTGGGGAGTCTTTGAAATAAAGATAATGAGAACGAAACTTCCTCAATTAATGGTTCTTTTTGTAAGGTCAGTCAAGACTGTCACAAGCAATGAAATGTTCCGCTACATTTCTCAAGTAGTCAGCTTTCCTACTTTGAAAACCTTATCTTTTTCTGGACCTGTTCCACACTACAAGATTCCTGAAGAGAAGATCGTTGAGAACTACGAGTGCTTATTTTTCTCCAGGAGCTACGCAATGGGAGATAACCCAAACCGATTCATCTTTCAATTACACATAACAAAGACCTAAGAAATTGGCTACTGCTTTTCTGTTTTGCCATTTACTGAAGTTATCAATAATTCATTCATCCTAAGCTGAAAATTTAACTAATGAGTTCTAGTATCAATTCAAGTGGCGTAATATTGTTGAGATTATCAATTTGAACATTATATAACTTAGTTCCAGATTAAACACAAGTCCTCAATAAAATATTT
The DNA here is from genome assembly GCA_022664845.1 of Lepisma saccharinum. NCBI lineage: Eukaryota > Metazoa > Arthropoda > Insecta > Zygentoma > Lepismatidae > Lepisma > Lepisma saccharinum. The sequence goes on from JAGDQP010008278.1 coordinate 8,722, forward strand.
GACTTTGAAATTTGTATTTATATTATTTCAATATCTATATGTTTCATCTGATCTGATTTATTATTACAGATATCTTTATTAAATATTCTAGAAGAGACTGAGATAAATCAATCACAAGCCTGTGGGATGATGTACTTCAGCAAGCAATTTTCAGGGTGGAGAAGATAGCAGTTTTATTGTAGGTGCCATCTCTGAGTTTATGTAAACTGAGACCAACTCTACCGGATGTCCCGCAACAGTATCCTTAACCTCAGTATCTTATTACACCAGTGCTGATCCGGAGTTAACCCTAGAAACCCAGACTCAGAATGACTGCCAACAGAACTCACACCTGTGTCTCTTGCCATTGTTTATTCGGAAGTGAAAATACTATAGATCCTGCTTCGAGACGACTAGAAACAGGACAGAAACCTGCGTGAATTATTAGTGCTGGTCCCGAGTAGAAAATTCCGGACATCCTGACACGAGGTATCCACAAACTGGACTCAAATCTGCATGCATTTCCAGCGCTGATCTGGTGACGAGTTGAGTTTTAGTTTATGTACTCTTGGAATTCTGGTCTCACAAGGTACAGTCACCAAGTGTATCGCCGGAATTTGTTTAAAATTGATTAAAATGTAAAGTTCTTCTCAGCCCAATTTGTACTGTACTAATTTTAGCGGCCCATACCGGTTAATTTTCATGTTTATGAACTTTCATATATTCGAAATGCTATCGTAAACTATTATTACTCTCGGACACAAATGTGCTCTTTTTTTTTTTTTACATAGAACTGGATATGAATGTGATCATATGAAATGTAAATTGGATCAAGTACTACTTCTCTGACACATGTTACACACACCGTTCGCCATCTTGGATCCGACTTATTGGATTCAATTTTTTTCTTCAAATGGGAATAGACGCAAGTGATACGTGAAATTCATGTAAAACCTTCGTAGAAATTCACTAGTGTAGTTAGTTTTACAGTATCTCTAACCATTTACAAGTTATTGAATATGATAGACCACCTTAAGTTCCTTCATGAAAAGTGTGGAATCACCCCTTGAATTACTGTAGATAGGAAAGAACATGAATGCAGCCATATGCAGTAGGAATGAAACCAAGTTATACATCTTGAACAAATATTACACATACCGTCCGCCATTTTGGATCCACCATATTGGATTCAAGTTTATTTTTTCAAATGGAAATAGGTGAAAGTGATACATCAAATCCATGTAAAGTTTTCGCAGAAATTCACTGGTGTAGTTAATTTGACCGTATCTTGAACCGTTTTGAACCAAAAACAATAGGTTTCTTCTCGACACCAACATAAACGTGAGTATCAAATTTCAACTGACTTTGTAAAGCTGTACGTGATTTGTCGTTGGCGAAAGAGTCTTCGGACATACATACATACAGACTGACGGATACACACAGACGTCAATATGGAAATTATATTTCTTTACGTTTTAGTAGGGGTGCCGAGGTTGTGTGTGACGATATGGCGAACGTTTGTGTCCCATTTATGTCAAAAAGGAAATTCGAGCTATAAACAGAAAATGGTAACTGAAGACAATCATGCACCACTTTAAGAGAGTAAAGGATAAGAACTATCTATCGCGGTATCAGATATATTATGATCAACGAGAAACTGAAGGTCGTATCGGAATATGTGTGGTCAAAGTTTGAAGAGGCATGAAATAATCTAATAGCTGTCCATGATATTGATATCAGACGATGGGCATGTTCAAAAGCTAGGGAACTTGGATTAACTGATTTCAAAGGTAGGCTAACCTTGGTTTGGAATTTCAGGACAGCTCACAAAATTGTTATTGGCAAGGTGATTCGCTTTGTGACGTACAAGCATCCCATGCTTACAGAAAAAGAGATTAAGAATTCTCCGATCGTATTTGATATTGAATTCACCGACAAGATCGTCCCAAAATGTTCTTCAGCTGAAATTCTAAATACAAACCAATCTGGATTCAATTATGAGATTCATACTATCTACCATGAGTGAAAGAGACACCATTGTTGGAGTAAATTCAGCGTCTGGAATATCGCACTTACATACAATTCAGCCCAATATATCCATGGAAAGCAAACTACTTTCCCCTTTTTTTATTGTCTTACCTGAACGAAGTGGTGCTTTTGGTCTCGTTGTGCAACAGAAACTGATTCGACCTCCAGACGTATATATAACGTGTTCTAAATCTGGTGAAGTGAACAAGAATATTGTTGAACAATGGCGGGATAATTGTCTCTCTCCCAATGTTGAAACGAAACGTCGCTGGTCCAGCCTTTAGATGTATACTTTTCCGTCATAGAAAAGGTTTGCCAAACGATTTTGTGAGCCAGTTTTACTCGATAATATTGATGTAGACCTCCAGAGTCGTAATGCTATTATCAAACTTCACGCACTTATCCATAATCAGTTCAGTGCTTCAATATTCAACAGCATGATTAGGCACGCCTGGAAAACAGCTAAATTCTCCGTTAATTGTGATTTCTTTGTTGTTCCTGACAATGTTCTCTGGCAATCTGAGATTCGAGTTGCTCATCTCTCAACTGCACAAATGCATCACTCACCCAGTGTGCTTACTGTCGTGTATATAAATCCTTACAGGATTGGTTCATCTAGTTTCATAAGCATGTATAATTACTGCTATGGTCAGCTCCAGTAAGAGGTACACACAAACTAGACCCCGCAGAACTTTACATTTTGTTCAATATTAGTATAGTGTCTGACATTTAACATGAATTTCTGCGAAAACTTTACATGAATTTGATGCAACACTTGCACGTATTCCCATTTAAAAAAAAACTTGAATCCAAAATGGTGGATCCAAGATGGCGAACGGCGTGTGTGCGAACATGTGTCAGAGAAGCAGTACTTGATCCAATTTGTTTTTCATATGCTCACATTCATATCCAGTTTTATGTAAAAAAACATAAAAGTAATTTTGTGTCCGAGTGTAATAATAGTTTATGTTAGTATTCTGGATAAATGAAGGCTCATAAATATGCAAATTACCGGTATGGGACGCTAAAATTAGTACAATACAAATTGGGCCGTGCAGAACTTTGCACTTTAATTTTAATGGATTTTAAACAATTTCCAGAGAGACACTTGGCGAATGTACCTTGACACAGACACTCGCGATAATTTTACATAAAATACAAAAGTATATTGTACTCTACACCTATACTCCAGTATTCTCCTAGAGTACGTCTCGGGACTTCCATAGGTCCCTTTACGTCCTGAAATATTTCATATGTATATATATATGTATCAGAAGTTGGCAAAGATATTAAACGACCGGTATTCCTATACAGATCAGTATTGTATAATAAAATTTGAAGCCAGAATTGAACCAAAATTTGTCAATGTGACTAAAAAAATAGTAATACCAGTAATCTAGAAATTGTGTCATACTGACTATGAAATGGAAAGAAAAAGGAAAGAAGGACAAGGCAAGAAGAAAACTGGACAAAGGAAAGAAAAAGGAGAAACATGTCTGAAAAAAAAAATATGTTTGTAATTTGTGTAAAAAAGAAGCTCATCTTTCGTGTCTTTTGATAAAGGAACTTCCCACTATCAAAAATACACATCTAGTACTCTTTTGCAATCTCTGATTTTTTGTGCACAAAAATGCATATAGAATACATACAAGAGGTACCAAGAGTTGATCATTACAATAGATTAAGAAGTGTTGGTCGAGCCGTGGGGTATCTTTCTAAAGTGCAGCCGACGTATCTCAACACACGCAGCAGAAACCCGTGGGGTCCACTTTGACAAAATATAAGACAACTGCTAATGCTATATCTCAGTAAATACTAAAGACCCTTATTCTAAGGTAATCTTTTAATAAACGTACACTCCCAACTAAGCCAAAGATTGAATGAAAAGGGTTCACCAACACAAATTGCCTAACATCAAGACCATATTTCTACGTGCGACTACAGGTAATCTTCCATACGTAGAACACAACATTAGGTTGCTTCTTTAACACCTAAGCATCGAAGGCACGTGGACTTTACTTGTAAAACATATTATTTATTCAGTCGATATTCGACGCAACTATAGTAGATCATCCTGTAATTTCTTTGCTCACATATGATCCTCGAAATCCATATGAGTCCGTTGGCGAATTTACATATTCTGTCCTTATACATAACACGAAATCTTGATTATACAAGACATATCACTATGCACACTGAGAAAAGAGAATCACTTCCTTCTTAGTACTTCTTAGCCTATGTTTCCCAAACATTTGTCACCCTACTGCAATCATGTCTTTCAACTTTTGCGTCACATTGGAAGTACAGCAGCAACTTCTGTGTCGTATATCTTAGGAATGCATCGTCATTCGCGCTTTCGTAGATAGGTTCTGGCTTAGTTATACTGTTTTTCAATAGTTTTCTACAACATGCAAGTTTTTCACTCTGTCTCTTCATTTATAACGAATAGTGTACTTTAGAAAGTCATACAGTTGGGAACACTGCTAGTAAACGGGGGACTCAGGAGAAAAGAAAATACGGAATACCATACCCAAAATAGGAAGAGGCATGTCTTGGTACTTGTACTATTATAAACCTTTGAAAGTAACGCTCGTCTTTCGGACATTTCAACTGCATGAATCTATTTTACATTCGCAAGAGTATGAAGTTACTCCTATCACACACAAACAAACATCAGTATATATATACAATAGTCATATTTTTACATTAATAAGATAATGGATGAACATATATCTCGTTTAATTTCCATATTAATATTGATTATTTCGTTTACATAATTGAATTGGGCATAAAGTGACAGATGGTCGATATGTGGGGAAGGGCAGTTTTTACTCTGGATTTTGTTGACTTTAATCAGAGCTAAAAATTTCTCTTGTTGTAATTGACGCTACTATTCTTAATTTTCTAAACCTCAACAACGGGTAATCATACAAAAGATACTTAGACTAAAACACAGAAAGTTGTAAAATATAATGTTAGTCCAGCCAGCGCGGCAAGATAGAATTTATAGTTATAACAATGATATAAGATATATTACGAGCATACGTAACAATTATACAAACTATTTATCTACTAAATGTGCATTTCATCTTGTCTGAATTTCTTGAATAAACTGGTGATCATCTAAGAACAGGACCTACACGTCTGTTAAAGTGAACTTCGAACCAGATCATTCAATAAACTACACCGGGTTTGAACACGGGTCCATATGCACAAATAGTGACCGTTATAACTATTCGGAAAACCGGGAATACATATACTTTCATTTTCTAAATATATTTACATTAAATATAATATGCACAATTCCACACTCCGTGTCATAAGTTTTCCATGAAACATTTCCAAGGAACTTAAACATACATATTTTTCTTTATCCCTTGCTAAAATTGTATACAAAAACATCTTTCACTGAACAAAACACTATCTTCACTTAACCAATGAAATTTTTTTACCAAATTTACTTTCTATGTCAGTGTTAAACATTTCAGACAGTACGTATAATACTGATGTAATTCTGAATCATAGAAAGCAGAACTTAACCTATACGAACGTACCATCTTGCCGAACCTAATTTGTACCATCTTGGTCCATTTTTCCACCTCCAGTAAAATGAATCTTATGTGAAATACCACACAACGATTGCACACTATAAACTTGTGTTTGACTCTATTCACGGCGGTTACAATTTTTTGCTAATGCGAAAAAAATCATTAATTAGATTCATATTAGAAAAAAACTTTTAAAAATTATCCGTTAAACTACAGTAACGATTGTGAATTTTTAGGTTCAAAATGTTTTTCAGTTGTGTACTATATTTACCCCCTAATTCTTCATCCTGTATTTAAGGAAATGTGAACTGATGTGTGTTCTGCGTCTCACAGTGTCCCCTTTCCTTACTGTACTGCTCATAAAATTTGCTGCGTGTCTTTATTTCAGAATATAATTTTTTTAAAGTAATTTTTCTGTCTTTCAGTACTAGAATTCTTTAGGCAGTCCAACATCTTAAAACAGCAAACACTGTTCCATTCTAAAGTCTTTCCACAAAATTATTAAAATGTATTTCTAAAACAATCAAAAGAAAAAAAATAAGTATAAAGATGTTCTTGGAATATTCCGACGTCCAGTTCTCAGAGTGAAAACAATACCTCGATCAGAATTTGAATTTGAATTTGGCTCAGGCCGAATGGATAATGATGGGGAGAACTGGTGGAATGAAGAAAGTGGGACGAAACGAACACCCCACCCCACACTACCCCCCCACACACACGGAACCACCGTAAAGTCCACATGGAACGAACCGGAACACTGCGCAACAGATAAATATTAATGAATTATTTGCATTACTAAACACAAGAACTGCAATGCATCAAAGCAACCAATGATTGAAAAAGGGAAATATATCTAAATATTCTTATTTGGCGATATCTTAATAAACAACTTATAAATTGTCGTCCGAAACTCAATTAATTTTCTTTTTGTTTCCATTTATTAGAAAAACAACAGATTTCCTAACTAATATAGTGGATTGAGAGAAGATGCCACACATTTTGATCTAGAAGCCATTGTGGAGTAATTAAAAGAAGCAGAAAGGCAAACTCTTGCATAAAATTGAACATTCATACTTACACTAATGGAAGTACATCAAGCGAAATGAATACACAACAGATATGTAGGCATTTAAACAGATATATTAAAATAGTCATCTTACCTAACAAATCAGTGTAAGATTCTTACTCACTTTGGGGGAAGATGCCTAACACATTATAATAAAGATGTAAGACCACGATAATGGAATTAAAAAGAGAAACTTGATGTCTGTATTATGTGTAATACAATTACTACTTGAACAAGTATGGAAGTATTTCGACCACTTCAAAACATATTTGTTACACTGTTCACCTTGACGAAATCTGCTTGAAAGCGCAGATATCTTTTCCTAATGTGATAATGGAACCCACACCAACTTAATGCATAAATGATTTTACGTTTTGTGTGAAGTACAGGTGTAAAAAGAAAAATCTTTAACGAACCACATACATTGTTTTAAACATTTACTAAGTACCCTAGCTCAGTTGGTAGAGCGTTGGCTTCGTATTCGGTAGGTCCTGGATCCATTCTCAGCGGGGTCACCTTGACTGAGGTTATTTTTAATGACAGAAGGTTAATGCTGGTATGATGTCTTCGAAACTAGGCCCTGGTC
>JAGDQP010008278.1:22618-34307 GCA_022664845.1 Lepisma saccharinum
TATGGCAACATCGCTTCTAGATTTTTGTGAGCAATACCAGGAAAAGAGCCAGAAAAGGTAACTATTCTTGACAATGACAGACCTCATTCCGCTACGCAATGCGTTCAAGGGTTTTACCTTATCCCCACTCCCAAATCCTGATTAGGCGCCAACTGACTATTGTCTATTTGGTCCCCTTGAAGAGTATAAAACTCAACTGAGACGAAGTAGCCTACCTCAAATATAGGTTCTGTTGTGGCTATCTTTATATTAAACATTAAATATCTTTCTACGCGAAAGGAATCGTGGCTCCCCCACACCAATGGCAGCGGTTCTTGGACACTCAAGAAGAATATATCGAAAAACAGATCTGGTGTGGTGAGTGCACTACTTCTGGCTACCTCTTCACAAAATATGTCAATCAAGCCTGGACAATTCTTCTAAATATAAATAAAATTTTAAAAATTCTTTTGTAAAATATATACAGTCTGAAGGAAACAAGTGTATGGAAAACATATTTTTGGGTCTAACATTTTCAGCTTTGGTCCGTCATGATTCAATAAACTGTTAGATTAAACTCTGAACACATGCATAAGTATTCGAGCCTACATATGAACCGAGAACCATATGACTTGTGAACGAGATCTAGGACACAAGCACTGTGGCCTAGTCAAGAACTTTGTGGGCACCCTATATGTAATATCTAGTCGATGCTAAAACGTAAGAAGTACTTAGAGATGGGGTTACAACAATGTTCAATTTGAGGAGGGTGGTTGGGATATCATCCTCACTACATTTTCAATCAATGTGTTTTCCAAAACATCCTTCATGCGTGTGATATGACGAAAGCAAAATATACAATTTTAAATATTTACGAAATTCTTCACCGCACTTGTCTATTCACGTACAAGAGCTTTGATCATATAATAATTCTAATGACCTTCGCAGGTCAAAAAGATCGAAATTGTCCATATACTTGATCCCATTTAAAACCTTCTTTGCATAAACCTATAATCAAATTAATCTTTTGACAACAGGAGGGTAACATTTGCTGAAAGCTATGGTCCAAATAGTCTTATTTGAACAATAAATAAAATATTTGCTTAACGATATCGCCCAAGTAACCTTTTGCCACAAATAAATGACGTACTATGTTTCTTATACAGCACTAAAGCCAATTTAGACCGAGAATTTACCACTATATTCGTGCCTCTCTCGAAATTCAAAACTATGGATACCCCGTAGCTCGTGAAGCAAAGAATGTTAAATTAGATTATTGGCTCTATGTTGCAAGTTATCGTTCAATTATGTTTTGTCGATAGTAATTAAAATATCTAAAGCTATGGCTAGTTATTATTTTATCACCAATAAATAACTTATAACAATAGTAAAAAAGCTCAAATTATTCAGAAATCCTTACATTTGGCAACCTTTTAACAACAACGCTTAGCTTTATTAATCCTTAACAGCCCGTTTCACCAACACTGGTTAGAAATTTAACTATCCGTTAAGTGCATTTAACGTTTGATTAAGAGAGATGACTGTTTCTCCAACATCGGTTAATACTAATTGTCTGTTAAAGTTAAACATAAAAGGAACTTGAATGTAATAGCTCTTACATAATATTTTACTTCTTAAATGCTTTTTATACATTAAAATTGAATTCAATCTATTTACGTATTTTGCGAAATTAACGTGACCAAGCGTTCTATGTTTTCCGGAACAGTCACGAAATTTAACACTTTTGTATCGTCTTTTTAGGATTCAGTCGGAACTCTGATTTAACCCGGATTTCTCCAAACATTCACAAAAAATGTAAATAAATGAAAGGAGGGAATAATTTTATTAAAAATTACAATGTTTTGCGCTAAAATCACTGTTAATTATACTAGATCTAGCACCAAGATGGTAGGGCCTACTTAATCGTTCGTATGGAAATTATATATATAACTTTTCAAAAGTAAAATAATTTACAGTAAATTCGGGTTCCTGAAAGCTACAGAAAAGAAAAATAAACACACAGGTAACATGTCCTTGTGGTCCAGTGCCTCAGGCCCATAGCCAGGGTTTCCTTCTCAGGGGTGGGGATTCCGCCAGGATGTTCAGTTTGTGGGGGGGCGGAAGGTCAAAATTGGGAGGGTGTAAGTGAAATTTTGCACTGTTTCTATAAATCTTTTACAGCAAAATTTTTAAAGTTGTTGGGCGTTCTCGAGGATTTGGGGTGACACCCCCACAGGAAGAGGGTCTGGCGGAATAACTGCTCAGCGTACATACTAAGAATGTTTGTTCACCCGCTCATATTTGTACCGGATTTCGTCGGGACAGTAATTTTTATTTGATCAGTTTTCAGAAAGTTTCATGGGTAATGATGATTATATTTTAGGATTTATCTTTAGACAGCAACACAGTATCCTTTAAGCGGAATTTTGTGAAATACAAAATAGCTAACCAAAATGGCAACATGAGATTCTATGTTTGAAATTCGAAACGCTTCTTCTTTAGACAATGCATTGAAATGTATAATATACTGTAGCCCATTGGCTGGAACAAGCATGTGACGTTTCTTTTGCTTTCGAAGCTTCTGATGATGGATGCTTACATGTGAGAAATTTTAGTATGGAGCGAGGGAAAAAATTCTCTATCTTTGAAAAAGAAATTCTGCTGAAATATTGGAGAAGTAGTTGAAAACCAAACTGTGAACAACGTTTCCATACACGGAGAAGTCAGGGAGACGCTATGGGATCTGCCCCCCGTAAAATTCTCTTCGCCTCTCATAAAAAATATTTAAGTATGTTTTGGCTGATTATGATCCTAAAGCAGGTCCTGACGTGAAGGTCTTCGGGCAAGGTGAACCGATGATGGTTTGTAATTGCCTTCCATTGCATGCAGATAAGGTCTTAAGAATAGGACCTACAGTTTAATGTGAACTCAGAACCACTTGTATCCCTAACAAGAATCGAATCCGAGATAAAGGATGTGCTGGAGGAGCTCGCGCGAATCCTTTGTTAAATAGTTATATTTGTTCCGAAACTTTTGTTAAATAGCTATAACTGTTCTGTTCCGAGCCCTTTGTAAAATTATTTGAAGCAAACTCCTGCTCAGGATATCCTTAATTATAAGGCAGCGATGTTTACCAACCACTCACTCACAGGAACAACTATGTGTAAAATAGGAAGTAAAATACTATTTTGAGACTCCCCAAATGTTTCCTGCAGCCTGCATTTTGCAGCCTGTGATCCGCCTGCATTTCCTACGAAACTTGCAAAATGGAAATACTGATTAAAATATATATTGTTACCTGTTTATGTCAAATTAATTTACAAACGCCTTGAACACACACACGCAAACATAAACGCCAGCAATTTATTATTTTATTGCGGACTACACAATTCATTTGTTACCAATCCTCTCTTTTCCATTTAGCCAATCAAAATTCGTTTAGCCTATGAGAAATTTAGAAATCAAGTAATTTCTTAACTTAACCATCCGTTTGTAAACGGTTAGTTAAATTCGTCACGTTAGCGTTGGTGAAATGAAAAGAAGAAACATATCGACAGATTAAAAATTTAACGCACTGTTAGTTATCAAATGGTTAAGGTATATTTAATCGACGTTGGAGAAACGGGTCCTAAGTAAAACAGTTTCAAAACCCACATTTATTAATGTACATAGTCAAGTAACCCAGCGGCCGTTTCTACGTTGATAGAGCCTTGGCTTTGTATTCTGAAGACCCTGGTTTCGATCTGGGTAGCTGACTATACTGACTGACGTCTTTGCAAGGTTTCTTCTCAATCACACTAGGTAAATATCGGAATGGTACTTTCAAACTAAATCCTGGTCGACTTCCTAGCCTGCCCCATCATGAGCCAAAGATGCGTAAAGGCTGTAAATAAAATTCAATTTTAACTAAAATATGAATACCGTAAATGTGAAAGTGAACTATAGTTGGTATTTCGAGAGTCTTCACCCGAGTAGGTGGGATTAAAGGGCAGGCACTAGCTTGAATATGTTACCATTTTCCTCCTCCTCTCCTTTTTGTGTGTTGGTGGGCGTGGCTATTAAATATTGATCATTCAATTGAAATTATGACTATAGGTACGGTAAATGCAGGTTGTTTGTGCATTGTGCTGAGAGGAGTGACAATTACATTCTTCTTTGGACCTTAAGACACCAGCATTCCATCATGCTGGAATCAAAACAAACTGCTGTTTGCTGTCTAACGCTTATCTGTTTTGAACAAGTAGATGTTCGGACGCATTCTTGCAAATTGTTTTTATGTAGGTCATTCGTCACTGCTTCAATGTGCGTGCGAGTAAGGCTGATGAATAAATTGTCAGCAGTAATATTTCTTCGAGTGCCAACAATGTGTTCCGTAAGTTCAAGGACAATTTGAGGTACATAGCTTAGAACTTTAGTTAAACTATGGGGACAGGTTACCATCAGGTCTTTTATGGCGCCGGTGTTTGGAAATTCGGAAAAACAGCAAGGAAATGCGGATTTTTATTATCGGCTTCCCTGTTTTCATACCTTGTAGGACTACTCCTCTGTCGAATTATATGTTCACTGTGCTAGCTAGCATGTCTCTTACAGGCCATGCAACGGGGTTCATACCACAGCTCCAATCCATTCTTCGACCACAATAAACATCCTGCTGGCATTTTGTCATCGGCACTAAAAACAGAAAACTCGTCTTCACTTGTGTAAGTAGAGACATTCTCTTCTGTCTCATCAATTTCATCTTCTTATGTTGAGATAACCAGGAAATGCTACCTTGCTTCTCCCAAGGAAACCTTATGCACTTTGTCATGAGAAAGTTCATTTTCCCGAAACGAAAACAGAAAAAAAATGCAGAAGAATTTGCTCTACAAGAGCACGAGATAAATGCAAGGAGTAAAATAAAAACTAGCAACGTTTTTGCCCCTGAGAAAGTGCTGAGTCAGATGAATATCTGCAAAAACTGCAATGAGCTATAGGGAAGTGTATCAAAACCAATTGCTAACTGTTGATCAATTTTATTGGATAGGCTATAAACACATATAGCCTGTACCGCCTATGATGGATAATCTGAACTAAAATTGAGGCGGTCTATGGAAAAAGGGCACATAGCCCTATGATTTTTTAACATTATCTATGTATGTGCCCCTTTTCCATAGACCGCCTCAATTTAAGTTGTAAAGTCTTGGGCATCAAAGCTATAATTTTGTAAAAGTGCTATTTATAGTAAGACAGTTAAATACTGTATAAATTTTTAACAAATCATGAAAAGCAGAGCATAATCATAAAAATGTAATGAAATATCCATATTCGGTGACGCATCGATCAAGTATTTGTTTGGGTACAACAGAAGCGACCGGGAGTTTCAGGGTTAAAATGTACCAACATTGCTGGTACGCTGATTGGAACTATTTTTATGATCTTAAAATGTATTTCAAGGCTACAACTGTCACGTATCTTTCATAAACTATTTTCTCGTATAATTTCGTTTCCTTTTCTTAAAAACATAATATAAATGCCCATACTCTTTCAACCATTTTATAGTTTTCCTGTTCAAATTTGAATGTCTAGTAAAGTTTCAGCGCATGCATAAATTTCATTCGTAGTTGCACCTCTATTGAATGTCACTTTTTCCTCGCATTTTTCAACTTCGTTTTTCATTATAGGAGCTGAAACTAGTTTCTTGTTTACAGAAATGAAAGTCCCAGGATTCAGAAGACGATAAAAACAAAAGTTTCCAGCACCGATATCAAGAGGAACAGAGACGCCGGGAAAACGGCTGAAGTTTCGGAACTGGCTTCATCACTTGCAACCAGCAGGAGGCAGAGAGAAAGAGAGATGGAGGTGAAGAGAGAGAGAGAGTTCAATTTCTCCTATTTTCCTCTTTGGTTATTTGAGAAAGCAGCTGGAAGTGAAAGTTGCTCTCCAGTTTTTCATACGAAAAAGGTAATTTCCGCCATTATTCTTTTCGGATCTCCTTTCTCCAATATCAAGTATGGTTGGAAAAGAAGAAAAATGTTCAATCTTTTTACATAGACCCTTCTTTTAAAATTGCATATCGTCAGACTTTGATACCATAAAAAAAAATTCTTGGAAACCGGAAAGTAATTCAAGATAGCGAAAGTATCCAGACAATCTAATATGTATAAAAGTATGTGTAATATTTGATTATTTCACTTTCTGTTTAAAAATATTTGACGAAAAATCTTGTTTTTTTTTCTGTCATGTAAAAATATCTACATCCGTCATTTCGAAAACCGCCATCCTGGTGTTTCTCAGAGCAAAGAAATGGAAGATGCTTTCTTCGTTGAAGTTGCGCGCTCACGTTCATCACGCACTTTTGCTTTCATACAAATAATTAAAATTAATTTGTTCATGCTGAATGAAATGTATAAAACTAACGAATATGTCTGTATTTAGAAAGCAGTCACTGATACTAGTCGCTACTCTACTTCCATTTGAAGGATAATGCTTCAAAACAACAGAATAGTGCGCCCTTTTGCAAGAGCCTTAGTTGATGTTAATGTTCTTACATTTTTTATTTATTTTTGCGATTAAGCAAGGTTTCAGTTGGATCAGGAGTCACATTTTGGAACAAAAGCAAGTAGAATGGCGTTCCACAAGAAATGCGCTTTAAATACACTTGGAAAAAACCCTGAATTTTACTACCAGGAGTCATGAAATCGACATTATACATATATGTGTGGATCTTGTTGTTCTGTAAGGACAAGTAAAGAAACATATTTTATGTTTTATAAATTTCCAAGTTCCTGTTAATTTCAAGACCCCGTTTGAAGCTGTCTTTTCAAACGCAAAATATTTTACAATGTTTAATTTGAACGGGAATTTTAGCTTTCTGTTTTTTTTAAATCTAAAAGTGATGGTAGGCATTCATACAAGGAATAATATTTAATTTTTTTGGCATAATTGTTTATACCTAGGTATAACATATATTAGGCCTATGTCACAAATAAACATGGTATTGATTTGGAAAGAGTTGCATCGTTTTGAAAATATTTGAATTATTAACAGAGTTCTAAGTTACAAGATTTAAATGGTTGGTCCATTGCGTGAACATAATAATGTCTCGTATTAATAAAAAAATACATGTATATTTTGTATAATGAATTATTCAATGAAACATGTAGGTCTTCTTTACAAAATTAGAAGGTCGCTAAATAGCTACTTGCAAAGTGAGATTCGACAAAAGAAACCCGAAAATCGAACATTTGAACAACGGCTAAAAAACAAAATCCTAGGTTTCATTTAGAAAAACGAATATAAAGATTTTGAAGAAAAGCCGAGAAATGGACGTAAGGCTATCAGCTGTTCTAAACTGAATAGGTATTCCAAAAGTTGCTTGTTCAAAGTACAATTGGCGGATTCATGGTAGTATTAATTTGCACCGTTGTGCTTGATTGGCTCAATGTGTTAATCTCACATATGATACATAGCATGAATACTTGTTCATTGTTGTGAGGGAATGACAGGAAACAAAGTGTAGCGTCACTCGACTATAGGACTAAGTTAAGTTTCTCTTTATGGGCTTAATCGGAATAGTTGTATTTATTTTATGATAAAGGATATTTTGCACATCAGACATTCACGGGGTAAATGATTAATCTCCACAAGCTTTGTCCTAACGACATCTTCGAGAATGCGGCTTTGAATTTTGTGTACAATTTTAGTAACGTTGATTCAAGAAACGCTTCCCTTCTAATTCACGAATTGGGTTTGACACCGGATCTGATACAGGGCCCTATGAACATGATGTGTAGATTGAGCATGAAAAATATTATCTCTTCTACGTTTAAAAGTGCCGAAAGTGATTTTATTTGCAGGTATATAACTTGGGGATAGGCGTGGTGCGCAAATAGACTATAAGTTACAAAATGACTTACACGTAGAACTTCCAATTCTTTTACGATGCATTACACTTTTAACACATAACGTTTTGAACAAATTCAGTGTCTATTATCAAACTTTTCTACTTAAAATATTAAGAAAGAAATTTCTGAAAGTGCAGTTAACATATGACAAGAAAATTAGAAGGTTGGAATGGAGGCAACTTCCGATTTTTTCTGTACATCAAGCCTCTGTAGGTACAGATACAATTGATATTAAAGAGTGAAAAGTATGTGACTGGACCGAGGATCGAACCCGGGACCTTTGGGTTGCCGTCGCAATGCGCTACCAACTGCGCCACCCAGTCAACTCACTTACTAATCACACATCTTCCACTCTTGATGTCGATATTCTCTCTCGAACTGGGTAGCGCAGTTGGTATCGTATTGGGACGGTAACCCAAAGGTCCCAGGTTCGATCCCCGGTCCAGTCACATACTTTTCACTCTTTAATATAAAAAATAGAAGGGTTTTAGTCTGATCTGTTGCTATGCCGTTGGGTATGTTGTGGTTTAGTTTATTTTCTATTCAACGTATCTAAAAGTGAAACAATATTCTATTATGATTACCTATGACTATTAGTAGCAGTATTTTTGCATAATTTAGATGTGGATAAGTGTTATTAATAAGAACTATCTATTATTTTAGAAAGTTTTCGATTTTTTTTGTTCAATAAAGTCTTTAAAAATAGTTGCCATATTTGATTCAAGTTACCCCTGTCTGTGTTGAGGGTGGGATTTTTGGAACACGGTTCTTACATGGTCTATCTATCTGTGAATTAGACTGATGGATAATGCAGTAGGAACTTATACTGTGTTTGGATTCATGTAAGTGTTAAGATATTCCCACATAAGTTGATGACACTCATAGCTAATTTTGTAAACTCTCGAAGAATCGTGGTGATCAATGTAGTAGCTCTTGATACTGGCAAACGAATTATCTAGAAAGGCACAATGCTAGTGTAATTTCGGCTAACTGATAGCCTTCATGCGCATTATACCCATAGACCATCCACAAGTTATTCGAACGTTGCTTACAAGAAAACTATATCTTGAAAGATGGAATTAATTATATAAATGAAGGGTAAACAGGAAGAAGATGAATATAACTTGTAGGCAGAAGAAAGGAAGACAAGTCGTACAACAAAACAAGAATATGGTGTAAGTCTGCGAAAAACGGAAACTGGTTTGAAAAACTGTAATATCGGCAAATCAGAAACGTTGATTATATCTTATTTTCTATTTTTACACAATTAAATGAATTTCAAATGTAGAGCTTTCCATTTCATATTGCATTTCTCTGTGGAAAGAATATCCTTTCTTTCTTTTCTGCATGAAATTTTGTCAGAAACAAAGAATGTAATGAGTTGTAAAGCAGATAGTTGCTTCGCATACACACACAAGTATATGCTGTATGGTAAACCTATGTGTTAAGTCTATGGTAAACCTATATTGTCCGCAAATCTCAGATCAGTTATTGTTATATGAAGTTAAGTAGAATAGATGAAAAGGCATGATGCCAATATGTGTGTGTATGCAGACAGAAAGTACAAAAAAATCAAATTAAATGAAGACGACTTATCAAGTGGAAACATTCAAGACAAAAATGGAAGTGTTATTTTGGGTGTGGCGACAGATGCGACCACGTCACTTTCGACCATGCACAGATGCGACCACGAAACGAATGTTGCTCTTCATCGGCAATCAGGTGCGAGTTCCGACCATATGAAAGTTTTCATTTATTAGCAAGGGAGAGAGAGTCTGGTGAAGGGGCGTCCAGTGTTCTTATTCGAGGGATCCTTGTATGTTTTTATTTATGACCTGTACTTGCAAGTCAATTCTAATTCATATGATGTGTAAATGTGCCTTTTGAAAATTAATATGAGGAAAACTTATGTAATATGTCTGGACCTGTTGTAAAGTGATTTGTATAGAAAAGAATTTGGATCTTTGTTTAACGAAGGCTATGATTCGTTCCTATTAGTCTATCAAAAAAACACGGCGTGAAAGAATCTACATGGCGTGAAAGAATATGTTTCAAAGGGTCAACCTTCTCCCCCTCCACCCTGGAAACTTCCCTTCTCCCCCTCCACCACCATTGTACAGGAAAACTAGTTACCACTAGAGAATATAGATAAGTCAGCGTAGGCATCACAGATGTAAACCCGATGTGGCTGGAATGGAAGTGACGAAGAAAATATACGATTGTAGAAAACGTGCAAGAGAAGAGACTCTCAAGTTAAGTGACTTTTATAGGCAAGAATTTGTACATTTGTTTAACAAAGGATACGACTTTGTAACCGAGATTCCGTTCTATCAATCTATCAGAAGAACATTACAACGTGTAACAAGCACAACAAACAATATGCCAAAAGATCCTCCAACTGCAGAAGCAATATAACTTCCCGATAATATTTTGATAATGAACAATGGAATGAGTTTTATTCTTACTGATGATCATGCTGAAGGAAGAATTTTAGTATCTTGTTCCGATAGGGGGAGACAAGATATGACTGAACACAGCAGTTGTGTTGTAGACGGAACTTTCAAGAGTTGTAGTAAGCGATTTTCACAGCTATATACCATACATGCAGACATAGGTGGGTCTAACGAAGAAACAAACATTGTTCCTTTAGTGTATGGATTATTACAGAAAGGGATGAACGCACCTACAGAAGAATACAGAGAGCTATTTCAGATTATAAAGAGACAAAGGATATGAGAAAATTCTTAAAAAGAATAGCATACATTCAAAATTTAGAGTAAATGGGATTGGAAGATAGCAGTGATTAGTGGACAGGATGCTAAAATTGACAACGGATCAAACATCCAGCTTTCAATGTTACACATTGACAACGGATTCATACGTCCAGATTTTAAACACACCATTTATTTGCTGCCAGTCCTAAGCTTAGATAAAGTGTGAAGCAAAGCTTTAACTTACATAATCGTTTTATATTAGAGATAACAACACTTGATGGTCAGTATAATCTCGTTTTGCCCCGTCGCGTTTCACCCCATATGTTTTGCCCCACTCTTTTAGAAACTTGTTTTCTTCTTAGATAGGACATCCTTTGACGCACTTTTGAATGATAAAGTTCCATCTTAGTTCACTGAAAATAGCGTTTCATTTTAGTTCACGCAGCTGATTTCAGATAAATAAGAAGATAAGAACAACAGTTATTTTGTGGTCGCATCTGACTCATTTTAACTGGTTTTCTTTCCATGGTCGTAAGTGATGTGGTCGCATCAGACGCGGAATCGTTATTTTGAATGTAAGCTAAATCTAAATTAAGGACGTAAGAAAAATGGAAAGGGGTTTTGAAAAGCATTGTTAAAATGTTTTTGTACATCTCAACTAATTATCTTATGCACTTTGAAACTAGCGTCGGTATCAAGATGTTGGAAAATCCAGGACATTTTAATGCAATACTTCAACCACTTACATTTTAAACAATCACTTGCTGATCATTGAAGGCGAAATTAATATATATATATGTTGTTTCCGCCAAGAGACGCAATCTCCAGACTATTGTCCTACAAACTTTTCACATTTACACATATGATCTAATATAATGATATACGTAAAAAGTAGTATATGGTGTGATCATACAAACGAATACGAATGACGAACTTCGACAAAGAGGAAAACACATAACACCATATTAACGCTACGTATACCAACTTAATAAAATTAACAAAGTTTATAGAACAGAGTGCTTTTATAATAACAAGGAATAACGTTCGTAGATACAGCTATCAAACAACACATGCAATTACCTACCATTAGTTAACTTGCATGCACAAACATAG
>JAGDQP010008278.1:34707-62695 GCA_022664845.1 Lepisma saccharinum
TCACATACAAAATAACGCTTAGTTAGAACTATATTAAGAGTGTACTTACCCATTTCATCGATTATTGGAGCCATTCGCAATGTGACACCAACCAGTAGCACGCTCATAAGAAGCAAGAGGCACGCTGTTGCTATAATTGTCCACTTGGCTCGCTTTGGTAGCTCATCTGGATCCACCGGTTTTCTGCGACGACGTTTTTTCTTCTTCCGTTTCACTGAACCATCGACACCACCTTCTACAGTAGTCCCACAAGCTGATAATTGCGCAAGAGGCACTTCCTCTTCACACATATTCACTAGCACATGATGTTCTCCCGTTGCCGAATGATCGGACAAATGCGGAGAGGTGTCTCGATTAGGGGAAGGGCTTGGACGCCGCCTTGATACAGCGCTGCTACACGTAGAAGGACCGGGAGACGATCCCGGTAGAACAGAACTGTCTGATTTTACTGTCCTTTGTCGACCAGGTCTTACAATATGATTTTGGCGACCGTGGTGTGAATAACTTCGTGGTCGATGAGAATGATGTTTATGTGGTTTGTGCGATGGTTGTCGACTTCCAGGTGGCGTTGCCACCATTGCCGTCAAAGCGGCTTCCAGCCGCAGTAATTCTGATGTGACATTATAGTGTGGTAAAGCCGCTTCCAGATCATCTGTGGAAACGGCTTTGTCCGCCATTTGAGCGGCAGGACGCATGACTACCATAGAAAGAACAACAAATTCACTGACACTTCGATATTTGGGCACTTACATGTTTAGTGTTCGTGATGATAGCATTTATAACACTAATCCTAAAATAGAGCTGTTACTTCTTTGACTTTCGCTGTTACATCCAAAGCTGTCTTTCTCTTCTTCCATGGTCGAACCACGTTTGGACGAGGCCGTAAATAATCTTTGCTGATTGTCATTATATGAAGATATCGTGAAGAAATTATCCAGTTCTTCTTTCCTCATCACACTTGACACTAAATAACACACGTAAATTTAATACAAATACATATGCAACAAGTATATCACATGTGGTGCATTATTTAACATAGGGTTATCTCTAAGAAACTAAGAAACTTTTTTCTTTGCATTGTACAGAAAAAGCATTATAAATATGAATAAACTGATATGGAAGAAGTATCCGCCTAATAGTCTCTTTTAATTGACCCATAAATTAAACCTAATTATCGAGGAGATAAAAATATTTTTGCTATTATATGTTTTCGCAAGAGGTCACCAATACAGAAATAAGTTATTATTATTATTTGAGATTTTAACTATGTAATTATGGTGACGAGAAGAAAATGTTATCCATCCTAGGAATCATAATGAATTCCAAGGCACTAATTTCCGGTGTTGATCCGGGATTAAGGAGGAGGGGGAAACGTACTGTGAAAGCACGTGAATTGAAAGCATGAAACGAACTCTATTCTCTAAATTCAGGGTGAAACAGTAATGAGAACTTATCTACTGATTCCGACCAGCAAGCACTGAGCGACCGTAGCTCAGCTGGTAGAGCGTCGGTTTCGCATTTGGGTGATCTTGGGCTCGATACCAGTAACCAAATACCCTGACTCACATCGAGCAAATGCCGGGATGGTATCCCAGCCTTAGCCATGGATGCCTAAAGTCCATAAGTATATCGCAGCCAGCAAGTGAAAGTGTCTAGTATCTGAAATAGCTGGTAGACAGTCATGAATCTTACAGCCCTGAACTGGCCGACAGTGACTAATTTTTCTTCAGGAATTTGAAGACAGATATAGGGAGAAGGGAATTTCAAGAGAAGAAACAAATGAAGCCAGCAGCAGACGAATACCTCGAGAGCATAGAAAAAGCATACCTTTTCGAAGACATTACAGATAGTTTACAAAATAATGCGAAAATGAATTACAGTGTATTTATATGTAGTGCAAAACCTTCAAATATTCAAAATTTAATACCACTTCATGCTCAATCCTTTTAATCCGTCCTTGTATAATCGTTAATTACTATTTTGTTTCTTACTGGATGTGGAATCAAAAAAAGTTTTTCTCGATTAGTTGGAAAATCTAAGCCTGTATTAGTGATAATTAAATCCTAACAAAACTTTATTGCTTTGGATAAATTTTAATAAGAAGATCAGTTTTAACCTCATAAACTTCAAACTTATACGATATTTATTCTTTACATAATAAAAAACAAATTTTAAAATTTGTTTACATTTAACAAATTAAAAATTAAGTTTTATCTCCTTTCTATAGTTATTATTTAATTTGTTTCTTTTCTCCATACATTCATATGACGTCAGAAGCAAGAAACAAAAGAAAATCTCTTTCTGGTGCATTGGTTATTCAGTCCGTAAAAGCAACGAATAAAAACCCATTGTAAACACTCGTTGAATACAAACTTCAAACACGAAACGAAAAAAACAAACAAAAAACACTTGAAGTGATGGAACAGTGGAAAGGAGGATTGCAGAGGGGAAAAAAGTCACTAAAAAGGGAATTTTTATTTTCGTGAAGTTCTGATGATTGCACTTGATGGCTCGCTATTTCGAAGTGGAATTCGAAAAAAAACGTGTACAAAAGGGGAAAAGAGATGGAAAATTCATAATCATTTTTTAGGACATGGTTATAACTAGAATCGAACATTGTTTTGTAGCGTGTTTACGAGTCATTTCAATTTCCATTTCAGGAGGTTTGAACTGTCCTTAGACTTCGGTTCATAAACAAACCGCTTGTTGTTGTGTTTCATGTGAAGTTAATATCGTGTTGTACGAGGTTCGTTGGCTTCTGTGTTACATGGAAGAAACGTTATGTCGATGACAAAGCTCACTACGAAACAAATTCGTTACAAAAACACGGTAGT
Organism: Lepisma saccharinum; assembly: GCA_022664845.1. Taxonomy (NCBI): domain Eukaryota; kingdom Metazoa; phylum Arthropoda; class Insecta; order Zygentoma; family Lepismatidae; genus Lepisma; species Lepisma saccharinum. Next base: position 37,542 of record JAGDQP010008278.1, read on the forward strand.
TTTGTGTATTTTGGTACCCTACGATTGTAAAATGTTACGCCAGTTTATGTTGAAATTGTTACAAGCTGCTACTTTTATGGCATAATAATACTGTTTGGCACTATATTTTTTATAAATTGTTTTGTTAGGTAATATTTCAGACCAACAGAATAAAACACTGCTATTCCTCCTCGTTTGATATTTATAAATGTAACCAGCTGAAGAATTTAATTTCAGTCGTAATTTATTGATCATGAAAGTACAAATTAATTCTTTCTTTTCAAATTTTTATTTATGATCTGAGCAGGTTGGCATACTAAACCCGACACATATATGAGAGATGACGTTTCTCTGCGATAATTCTTGCGCGGAAGCGAAGAAGAAACGTGCCTCCCGAGTGCCAGTTTAAAGTTCGACGTTACCTAACAGATCACTGAAGCTGGGTTCAGGTTAATTTTTCCTTTGCGATCAATGTGGCCAATATGAGACAATTAAAATTTACAAACCACAAGCAAGAAGTTACTAAAAGAGTGTGGTCTAGACACAAAAAGATCACTGACTTCAATTCAGCACTAGATAGACTATGATATTTAGCCGATAGACTATGGCTTCAGCCTGCTCACACCGTCCAGTTTTCCAAAGTTTTTCTCAGTTCTACCAGGTGAATGACAGAAATGTATCTTGAACAGAGGCTCTGGAAACTATCTTTTCAATTTCTTTCTCCGTAAAATATGCTCGCAGAGGGACGTCATTCCTTACACATGTGACAGGCTTAGACCATAAATGTTTTCGCAGCCTGTTAAGTAAAAATTAAAGAAATGACATTAAATTGGAAGCAGGAGCGTATGTACAAAGTGAAAAAAGTCTAAAAATGAGAACACGAAATGTATTTTCCCGTAGCTAATTAAGCACTTAAAATATTTACCTGGATAGTGGAGACAATGAGTTAGACTAATTGAAAATAAGGAAGAATTATCATATGAAATATTATATATAAAGGTATGGAGTGTATCAGCTACTACATGGATCAATCACTCCTTAATAATGTAGAGCTAGATGAGTGGTTACCCTTATCGCCTCACAGTGAAAAGGTTCTGGTTCTATGCTCGGCAGGAGCACCAAGTGGTTTCAAGTTTAATTGAAAGTGTAGAGTTCGTTATAACTTTAACATAACATTTATTTGATTAATTGACCTTTTTCAGGGCCTTCGAGCTACAGTCTGCATCTGAACAGAATATTAGTAATCATCGTCACAACAATTTTAATTAGCTACTTAATACCGGAAAGAATCACATAGAAAAGATAGTTCCACTTGAAGGCGAAGGAAATAATTTAATGTAGATGTTACATACACCAAAGGAAAGCATCTATTATTTTCCCGTTTTCCTAATTCGTTCCATTAACTTAGAAGTACTCAGGAACGAAAAAGAAAAGATTTTTACAACCAAAACCTTTGTTTCGCTCTTCAATGGCGAATTTAAATTTTAAATTTCTGGTGATTAGAAAAACAACAAGAAAGCATTAGTAGAATCGTCTCAGAGTCTTCAACAACGAGAGAGAGAGACAAGAAGAAGGAAAGAGTTAGTTGGCTTCTTTCGACGGTGCATTCAATAATGTCGTTTTGCTGAGCCCCCCAACTAATCCAAGAGCCTCCGTAATGTGCAAAACGTGAGCGGAGAGTATAAGTTGTAGTCCTCCCTGCAGAACTCCTCCCCCAACTCAGCCCCTAAACTTTCTCCGCATCCTCAACAGAAATCCCCTCTGGAAATGGTGGTTTATGGAAGCTGTAATCGGAATACGAGATAACACCATTAAGAGGTTTTTGTTGGAAGCTGCGCCTAAACTTCAATAATGTTCAGCACAAGTAAAGAGGGAAACATGGCGTTGCGTAACCTCCATTACGCTTTTGTGAGAATACACATTTTTCTCTTCTCTGTGTAGTAGTCATAAAATTCGGCAAAACAAATTAACATACAGAAATAAATTCCTGTGATCTTAATTATGACAGTGAAATTAGATTTTAGCTTTGCCAGTGCGTGATAGACTTTTATGTCAGTTTGCTTTGGCAAGCCTCTGTATCTAATATTCTTTGATGAGACAACAGGTTTTGTTTCATACTATTGCATGAGATCACAGCATCAAATTGATAAATCAATACTAAGTGTGTTGGAAACCAACGGAAGCTCTAAAACTTCTTACGGCAGTCATAATCCAGCTTCAACTAGTTCCTGGAAAATCTTACATGAATAAGCTTTTGCGTGTGAAACTTTTATGTGTACCATGAATTGATGATAATGCATGTGGAACATTGTGGTTTATTCTTGGAATTTCTTCTTCACAAGTACACTCAATAATCGCCCACCGGCATAATATCTTAAAGTAATTTGTGTATTTAGATTATGGAATTGAGAGTAAGGAGGTACAACAGCCATAGACTAAAAACCTCACTTGCTTAAATAAAATTTCCTTCAATTAAAGAAATTTCAATTAGTTGAAATGGTACTGCAACTTAACTGACAAAAGGAATGGGCAAAGCAAACTGTTAATTTCATGTTCATTTTCTGTAAAACAAAGATTTTTTTAAACTTAAATTCGACAATCAGTTTAACAAGTTTAATATTTCTGGTGAAAACCCGATTTTCTTCAGTTTGTAAAGTAAATAAGGGCATCACTAGCTTGTCTCAGATTTACTTTGGCTTTCATTTAATCTACCGACTATATTACGAATATAAGATATATCATTTCCTTTTATGTATTTGATTTTATGTTTACCTCTCATCTTCAAATCACAAGTACAGTTTTAGGTACACGCATCTAACGCTAACAAATTAAAATAAATATATTTACGTTGAAAACAAAGAATTGAAATTTAAAAAAAATACTAAAATTTGAGTAGGCAAATGGCTGTGAAGACTGTACACACACACGTATGTATTTGACACACATTAATTATAATTTTTCTTATAATTTTACGTATATTTTACGGAACCCCGCTTGACTTCATAACTGCTTCAAGGTTTCTAGACGTACTTTCAATCACTGTTTTCATATGGGTTTCATACATTAATAATTTTCTTTTCATCAAGCTTTGTTTTCTTGTTCAAAAATCGAAAATTTGTTTTTAAATTAAATAAAAAAAGTATTTTTTTGACAACTCATATTTTGATTAAATTTTGCTTTGTTTGAACAAGTTCTTTTTTCGAATTTCTGTCGGAAATCTTGCTTAAATCCCACTTCGAATGTAGACGTTCTGCTGTCTCTTATTACATAACAGTGAACACATCATGATAAAAATCGTGGAAGGTATGGATTTTTATGTAAATTTATTGAATATTATAAGGTAGTTTATAATTTATCTGAAACACTTTTTCATGCATATACAGTAGGTGCTCTCTTAATCAACCTCAGTTCAACCGGCCGTCGATTCAACAGACCATGAAAAAATGGTATGATTTCACAATTCGAAAAGTGATGGACGCGAAAAAGCGAAAGAACATTATTGTTTTCATCCAGAATACAGAATTTCCCTTCTTTAAATATGTATTTTTAAAGATGTATCTACAATTGTTTATTTAAAAAAATACAGTGATAACGTAAATATGTATGTATTAGTGTTTCTGTGATGTTTTTATGCTCATCTTGTGAATTGAAGTTTACTGTATTCAATATAATTCGGTTTAACCGGACATTTCGTTATCCAGCCAAGCATTCTTGTTCTGTTTATTCGTTAATATCCTGACGGGTATCCCACCTAGCAATACTACATAGATATGCCCTGTTGCATAAGCAGAAGGAATTCCAGTACTAAATGATGGTCTATCTAGAAAGATGGACTATAAATAATTAGTAGGTTGGGATTTACGTAATCAGGTACAGAAACAATTTTAACAATTGAAGGGTAAGTAGGAAAAACAAAGGAACTCCTTTTTGGTCGATTTAGAATTAGTGGCTCCATCTGTTAGTTCATACGATGTACTACAATGGTGAAATAGACGTTGCAATACACCTGAAACAATTATTGCTCATATTAAAAGAACATTTAAACAATTTAACGTCTTTCAATGGGACTTGAAACTTTTAATTTTCATTATTTTGCCAAATGAGTCCAGGTAGAGTTTCATCGTTTTCCCCTCTGACCCTTCAATTATGAAACATAAAGAAACAACTAAAATACGCATTGCGAAAGTAAAAGACATATTCTTTGCCGAAGTTCAAGTGTCTATTCCCATTAGCTGATATGCTCGACCGTTGGAGGGATTACAAATATTATTGAATTATATGTAATAGATACTGTAGTGTGTACTTAAATTTGACAACCTATACGGGCATATTATTAAAACAAAGAGTAATAAATACACTAAGGATAACGAAACTAGCGTTAAAGCTTCATTCAAAGATGAAACTTGGGCAAACAATGCGAGAGAAAACATAATAGTTATCCAGGATATCTACTTATTTAAGTTGATTATATGGGTTAGAAAGACATATGGGTTAGAGAAGATAGAGAGGAATTTAAATGAAATAAATGCGCAGTTTCATATTTATAAGTACATTTGAAGATTCTAAACTACACAGAAGTAATGTTTGATAATACCAAAATAATGTTGGGACAAACGGGATCGATTATCGATCAGTGCTCTAATGTTTTTTCGTAACATTTTTTATGTTCGTATTTACAATTTCTTTATCTAAAGGAAAATAACAGAGAATAATGATAAATCTGAATCTGAAAGTGTTTCGGTCACAAATACCTGCAGGTGGTTGGAATTTCACATTAAAAAAAAAAAAACTAAATTGAAATATTTTATCTATCGTTAAACGCAAAACAGCTTAGCATCTGTAGCAGTATTGATATTTAATGAAAAGCGTGAATATGAAAAACACAAACAGTTATAAAATAGTAATTAAAAAAAATTAACAAGAATACGTTAAAAATAAAAATGTGATACAAGAAAAAAAATGAAAAAATTTTGCGTCGGTCTGACGTCAAATGAGATAATATAGTCTAGCAAAAACAAAGCATTGAAAATAGTTAGTGCAAGAGTAGCAGTAAGGATATTAGAAGAGACAAAAAATGTAATTATACCATCGTTTAGGAAGAAATGGTAGATTTAATGATGCAGTTGAAAATATGGATAAAGGAGGAAAAAGAAGAAGAAGAATACAGGTACAAGCCAGACGCCACAACACAATATAGCATATTCTAGGAATATTAATGAACGTATAAAACATGATTGGAATATTCCATAGGAATATAATTCTTGTAATCATGAAGGAATATGCATGGAATATTTCCAAAACAATCTCATAGAATGAAAATATACATATTTGTGCACGTTTAACTCCTATTTTAACACTAGCAAGACTAAACAAATATAAAAATCATTAGAAGATACAAGATAATTGATAGAAAAGAATATTCCTCGAACCTTCCCAAGGCGGACATTGAGATATTCCTGAATGTTCATATTTAGGCCAGAAAATATCTGGAATATTCCATGTATATTCCATATGTGCCGAGAATAGTGGGACAGTATCACAGAGAAGAAATTACAGTTAAGATAAAAAAGAAACCAATAATAGAAGAAAAACTGAAACGCTTGGAAATAGCAAACGGTATCATCATAAAACTATCAATGACAATAAGGTCATAAACATATATTGTTCCGGTTTTCTTAAGATGCAGGAAGAATAGGGTAAAAGCAAAGAAAGCGTCGGGAAATCAACAGGTTGGTTTGTAAAAGATAGACAAACACATGTTTAGTCTTTTATTTTTAAGAGTAAAATCTAGAAAATAGCTTCTTAAAGGATAACTGATAGGCACTTGACTGACTACAATAAGGTCACACCAAATAACCATAAATGGCAACAAATTTCATAGAATAAATTGTAAAGCTACTTTCACATCTGAGAACTCGTCAATGAAAGCATGACTGCCACAGGAATCTGGGAAAGAATTAGCTGAGGTAGAGAGAGAGAGAGAGAGATAGCGCGACAGTGAAGAAAGTGTCTTCTTCCGAACGTAACATTTCTCTCTGTGAAGGCTTTTTGAAAGAAGTACGGAGAGCGAAATTGTAATTAAAGGATGGAATGGATATATTCCCTGAAAGAGTTCCCAGTTCTCGTGGAGCTACAGAGTCTGATGATATTGATTCAAAGTTGTTTCAAAAGCTTGTCCGGCTCTTTTAGCCTGTGAGCTATCGACCGATATAACCGAACCGTGTCGAGCCGGGCAAAACTGAAAACGAGGAAACAGAGCCAAAAGCACGTTGAGTGATCCCGGGGATCACAGTTGAGGCACAGGGAGTCGGCGTGTGGCGCGCAGCACAGATAACACAAAGGGAGGCCGTGATCTTTGAAAATTAAAAATAATGGGTGTTAACTGGACTGATTTCCCGCTTTTCGCCCCGTTTTTCTTTAGTCATGGATACAACTGAACATCGCCGTTTAGTACTTGAATAGTGGATACTGGACACGGTTGATGTTTAATCAATAGCAAAGGCAAACTTACTATTGTATTCAGACACTTTCTGGGCACCACGATGGACCAAAAGCACCTCGGAGTCAACCAGGAAGTTGCTATTGCTTTTTAAAACCCTATTTAAAAGTCAGACCGCTACATGTCTACTTTCGGTGAACACTTCTTCGGTTCATGGAAGGTAGCGCCCAGAGTCTGTGTCTAAGTACCACACGAGCATTTACCCAGTGAAAGGAGAGAAAGCTTGGAAAATATCAGTATGGCCAACATCAGTTATTATGGTTCGTGTGACTACCTATTATTGCCCTGAATAAAGTATGTTAAAAAAACGGACTAGTCTACAAAACTATTTATGAATAATTATCGAAAAATTGAATTTGTTCCCTTCGAAATAATCACTTGCAGCAGATACAAAATTTTGCTAACATCTTTTATCTTCTGGAAGCACTTCTTCTAGTCATTATTAGGACAAGGACTGCGTTTACATCTTATTTTTTATCTGTTCAGTGTATTTGGAAATGGTGTTATTACCGAGTTTTTTCATTTTTTTAAGCTCAGATGATGTTATCTACGAACAAGGAGTCAGATTATTATTTATATACATGCTCTGGGAGGCTAAGCTTTCTCTCTCTCTCGCACGCGAGCGCGCGTTCTGTCAGAAAAGGGGGAACACATTTTGGAGAACGATTGTTCATAATACCCAAATAAGTGATCAAAACGAGGTTCTATGAGTACAACTAATTAAGTGGCATAGGGCACTAAACTTTAGCTGCTAAACGGCATGGGAAAGTTTGACCATAGGTAACAATACAGGGTTATTCAACTATCAAGAGATAACCTCTTAGCTCCTGAACTAAAGTGGTAATTAAACATAGATTGCCATGTTACCAGAGAGACCATTAACCCATTGCGTCATATCAACAACATATTCTCCATCTTGGAACCCTCCATCTTCAATCCCAGTTATTTCTTTTAACTGTAAACGGAGTCGCGTAATGCATTACGCTGAATTAGGAAAAAAATACAAAATGTATTGGTGAAATTGAGTATAAAACTATGTTTATTAGTTTACAAGTTGCTAACAGTCCAATTACAAGTACAATTTACGAATCTACTCTTTGCGTCAGGCAACTGAAGATGACATTAACGAGAGAGGAGCGGAACGGTGATGCCTGAAAAATATTTTCTTTGGCTGATATCTTACGTGTCTATACTGATTGGGAAAAATATTAATCGTCTCTGTATGTAACAGGAAGGACAATGCATTGAACACATCAAATAGTTTCGCACCAAAAACCCAAGAAAAAATCCATTCAAGATACTATCCCGTCATTGTTACTGATATTAATTAGGTTTCAGTCGGATTGGGTACCCTGAGCAGGATTTGAACCCGTCTTTCCAGCATCTGATCCTAGGCAAACAACCGCTTCACCACTAGGCCATGGAGGATTCAAATTACGACTCTTTGAATTGTAACAAAGAAGAAACAGCTACAGACCTCAATCAAGGTACAATGCGGCGAGAAAATCAAATTAATTAGACAGTTTTAATGACAACAGTAAATTCCATCTGTAATTTCAGTGTCTGTCAATGTAATGTACACAGCAATTTATTAGTTTGGTCCACTTGGATCCGGAATTCTTAATGAGCCATGTATTATCAACTACCATGCTCTTACTGCTGACATCAATCTTCTAATTAGGACAAGTAATTGCGATGATTTAGTAGTGGATACAGAGAGGTTTCTGCTGATAAAGCCAGACATAGGTAAATTCATTATTAATTGCATGATGTCTGATCTCCAAGTTTGTTACGAACAAGCACTTACTTTGCGTTCCTGTGGAACAAGTGGCGGCCCTGTCTTTCATTATAAAATGCCGCTTTCTAGAAAGATTTTTAAAATAAGAAATTGGTATCAAACAATACAACATTTTGACAAATTTATTCGAGTTTTAAATTATTTTATGCAGTTTAATTTAACTGGCCTAGACGCTGAAGATGAAGCCAGTAGAGACGCCAAACTGATCACACGACTTGTATGAAAGATTATTTGACGAAACACACAAAAAGTTTGCAAAATATAAAAAATCGTCGTCAAAGCTTATTTCATTGAAGTGCAACAGTTTGTTTGGTAAAACTTCGTATTTTGTAAAAGCCGAATAAATCTGAACTACTATCAAAGAACTTTTACCCAGAGGTGGTCCTAACTGTTTTTTCCAAGAAGCGAAATCTGATCAAGAACAAAACCCCGAAACTGATATTCGTTTTATTTGAAACCTTTGGTTCCGTTTTTCTTTCAAAACTAGATGTTTGTTCATAACGTTGCCATTTTGTTAAAATCTGATTATTCTGACGGGAAAATTTTGTAAAACGTTGAACAATATTTCAAAGAGAGAACAAAAAATTTAAATGAACTAAAGTGTATATAGGAAAACCAAAGTTTAGTGGACTCAAACTGCTGGAATCCGTGTTTAGAAGAAGCACCAAAGTTTGAAACAGAAACCTAAACTATGTTTTCAGTAAAAGAAAAGATTACTAAAAACATTAAAACAAAAAGTCGGTAATTTTGTCAATTACGATTTTCTTCACCATGTGTATATAGCATACAAAACATATAATCTTAGGATTCTCTTTAACATCTACTCTGTCCATATGTCCATTGATAAGAAAGCAAAGTTTTTGGTTTTGTCCTTAATTCAATACAATATGGCAGAATTCGATTGGTATGAGTGGTGGTCATCAGGGAAATAATCACTTCGTATCTATTCTGTGATCACTTGTAACGCAATTTAACAATGATCAATGTGTTTGAAGAAGTTTCTTGAAAGATTAAAAAAAAATCTTTATTCGTTAGCTTGGTACAAAGTGAAAACTGTCGTCTTGCTTTCGGACACTGCTGGCGGGCAAAACCTCAACTGGATAATGATCAAGTTTTATTCATGGTTCAGCAACGTGTTTTATGTAGAACTTATTCACATGCTATCTGCCAGAGGCCAATCATTTACACAGTGCGACAGAAAGATTGGTCTAGTCAGATCACACATAAAAATAAATGAATTAGCCCGTCACCGGAAAAAAAATATATTCTTTTCAATTCAAAGTGAATGGTAGAAACTAGTGCCATAGCTAGAACGGTGTTTAAAATGTTTTGGGCGGCCACTTTGAATCCAAGATGACGACTTTTTCAAGATGTAATATTTTCCTAAGCTACTCTTGATAATACATACACCTTTATGCCAAATTTCGTATTTCTAGCGCAAACTGTGTTGAAAATGTTTTCTTGCGGCTATTTTGAATCCAAGGTGGTGATTTTTCATAATGTTGTAATATTTGCCTAAAATAATCTTCATAATATACCTTTATGCGAAATTTCGTATCTCTAGCTCAAAAAGGGTTGAAAATGTTTTGGTGGCCACTTTGAATCCAAGATGGTGACGTTTTCAAAATGCTGTAATATTTTCCTAAACTACTCATGATAATACACTCTTATACCAAATTTCATATCTCTAGCTGAAACGGCGTTGAACATCAATTTTTGGAGCCCGCTATTTTGGATCCAATGTGGCATCTTTAGAGACATTTTGTACTATTTTCGTATTCTACTGGCGATGATTTATCGTCATACCAAATTTCGTTTTTCTAGCTCCAGCCGTTTAGGCTGTGGCACCATGAAATCTTTGATTGCCGGAAAAAGGGCACATAACATACATACACAATTTTCATTATATTTTCACGCAAACTTTGAATTCTAGAAGGTTAGTTAACAGTTTTCAAGTATGATTCTATGCGCTTTATACTGGTGTCAACGACATAAATATTCTTTCACAAACTTCTTCATAATATTCAACCTAAATCTTTACCACCTGTTTGCCAAAATGCGTTTTTGCGTTATGTCTCCTTGTTCCGGCAATGTCCTCAATTATATCTTGATCATGTGTATAAATTTGCACCATTGTTAGATCTCTTGCCTATTGATCACACGTTGGACACAAATGGACACTAGCTCAGGACTCATAAGGAAGTAGCAACAACCATCGTTGATCTTACTGTCCCGATGCAGTAGGCATGTAACAGTATCCCACAGGGTGAGATTCATGCATGTGTGCATGCCTGCATTGAACGTGTTGTTACTGAGGTAAATGATATTCAGTATTGACATGCGTTCAGAACGCATGCTGTAAGTAGCGGCTTGCAATTTAAATCTATGTAACACATCATATACAGTAATCTGCAGTTTACGTTTCATTTACCTAGTATAATTTCTGTCTGGTACTCGAATTTCATTTTCGTTAGTGGGTATACTCTGGGCTACAATCAATTTGCAGGATTGGAAGAAAAAAATTCTAGGGTAGAATCAATTTGACTCCAGTTAAATCCAGAGGTGCCTAATGAATTCCACGGGAAAGGTCAGAAAATTCATGCATTTATCAATCACATCTCGTTAATATTCCATAGGACTATAATTTTATCCAACACAGGGGCAACTTTCAAGATATGTAACGGTTCATTCCCTTGAAAAATCTCTCTTCAGCACTGTCTAGCATAAATAAGTTTTAGGTGAACAGAACATCATAACAGAACACTGTTCTTGAATCGCATCATAGAAATTTGCCTTTCTCGCGCTCTCTGAGTGAAAGCTAACAAATTCTTCTTACAGAGACACGTACGTATGGGAAAAGAACTTGCTCCATTAAGATGTTAGCTTTACTTTGAAGATTTAAGCTGAACGTAACGAGCAGAGCTGTGTATTGTCCAGCAGGTAAAACTAATAACAGATTCTTGTTAAAAGTTTTCAAGCCCTGGCTATCGATTGAAAAGTTTCCTTCCGCTTCCCGCCGCTTGCACGAGTGCTTTTGGTTTTCTTTATATTCTCTCGGCTGCTCTCTTCTTCTTCCACATATACGGTACTCCGGCGATATATAAATTCCCAACCGTATCTATAGCACGTCTAACGATTCTGTAAGTAAGGGTGGTAGATTTAACAGAATAGTTTAATGGTATCGAACTTTTTCTTCGAGATGAATTAAATATTGAGAAAAGTTGATGTGCGTTTGTAATAAACATGTTTTTATTACCAACTAAGTCAATGCGGCAACGGAAGTTGAATATGGATTCAGTTTCCCGCAAAAAAGTTCAGTAGTTGTATGTATTACTAGTTTTGAACAAAATCTATGAAATTACGGTAATCTAAGGTATTCCACACAAACTCTCCTACATATTATTTCCATGCATACATGAATTATCTTTGTTTAAAAAGAACAAAGAAAGAAAGATTAGGATCTGCTCGTAAGTGAATTGTTTATTCAGAATTGAATGCGTGGAAACGTTTGTGAGAAACTACATTTCATATTTGCAGTCGAGAAGTTTCCAGAAATCATTTTATGTTAGTCCACAAGTACAATATTCTTTGAATATGTAATTTCTCAGATCTAAAAGTAGTTTAACTACAGAACAGTAGGCCCAATTTATACCATGTCACCAAGCCGATCTGGTGTAACCTTAAATTTGTTCAACTGTTGCTGAGGAAATCATTTGATGTAGCAGTGCAAAGAGAGCATGTCTGACTCAGTTGTAAAGAATCGTTGTTGAACCTACCGTATCACAACAGCAAGGATTCAAACATCAATGATTACGTCATCAACGGTTGAGTAAATTCGAATTTACATCCGGCTCGGCGCCATTTTGTATAAAACTTGTACATACAACACTGTAGACCATGAAATCTTCTACCCTATTTTATGCGCGTTCAAATCCCAAGCTGGCGGTGTGAATGTACGTATATTTATGAAAACAAAGCGTGGGTGAATTCTTGCAGAGAAAGACATACCCGATCTCCCTACAAATTGAACACTGCCTATACCTTCACCTATACCTAGATATGGTATACCTGGATATAGACTGATACCTAATACCTGTACTCAGCTTTTCATTATCTTGTACCCGTGTTTACACTGTTAAAAATTTTGTAAACGTTAATAGGAATTTCCAGTAAAGTTCCGGAGAATTTGTAATATTTCACGTCTTTTTATTGAAATCCTGAAAAACCCAGATACTTCGTGAATGCTGAGATGGACATTTGCAGTTTTCAGGTCTTTGGGCACATGCTAAGAGGGAGAAAACGGCATCTTGTCGTAATCGTTCATAAAATTCAGATCAGGTGTCGCAATCTTGATAACTTATTTTAACAGACATGGAAAATATTATCAATGAATGGGGATTCCGATTCCTAATTAACAATTAGAAAAGTGATTAAAATGTGACGAAAGTAGTAGGAGTAACTTAGTTTATGTCTTCGAGGTTCAAACAACGCACTTCTGACCCTATATACTGTTTTAATCTAGTGTTTTCTTATGTCTGGCAGTTTACTCCAGTCGGTAAGATGCTGGACTTCTAACTGAGCAATTCGTGTTCTAATCTCGCTTCACCTTTATTAGTTTTCTCTTAGTATTCCTAAACATTGAATATTGAATGATTATTCAAATTACTGGAAATTTCCAGGCAGCCTAGCTTTTTCCAGGAATATTTCGTAAAATTTTTCATAGTGAAACCTACAGCCAATGAGAGGAAACATTATTTGTCTGGAAGAATATAATGCTAATTTGGGGATGTCAAAGTAACACGTAATACTTATTGAAGCCTAGCTGAGTAAAAGTATGTTCAACCTAGTTCCTAGTCGTACATATTGACTGAACTCAGTTCAACTTTTTACTGGGAGGGATGGTGTTGATGCAAGCACGAAGGGAATTCACATACAAGATCATCAGCTAACAGTCTTTTTCCTAGGATTGGCTTTTAGTGCATCTACTTGTAAGAAGCAATAACTAGACACAGCCACAAGGATCTAGAATATCTCAGAGATATTCTCTCGAAATTTCTGAACGATATAATCTCGAGATTATGTAATGCCAAAATCTCGGAATTTCGAAATAAAGTGATCTAGGAATGTTGGGATGTTGTAATCCTGGGTAGAGGAGACAAATAAGTGTAGGCTTAAATGATTCTACGTCTCTTACAATATTATAGGCAGCACATGGCAAAATACTCTGAAAAGTTCAAGAATAATTGTTTTTCTCCTTGGGACTGGTTCGGTAGGTAGCAACGTAATTTTAACACTTCCTGATGTGAACGAGGATTTGTCAATACATCAGGCAATTTCGTGACCACACACTATTTAGCCTACATGAAACCGTAATGGATTTGAGTTACCAGAACACGTCCTACGAAATAAGAGACAGAGAGAGAGAGAGAGAGAGAGAGAGAGAGAGAGAGAGAGAGAGAAAGAGAGAAAGAGAGAGAGAATTGAGTGGTTTGTTGATTGCCCATGTCAACAGACAAATGTGTTTGGTTCGAACTTGTATTTGAAACTTTAAAACGTTACTCGATGTTTCTAACACGATCTGTGCAAGAAGGAGCCAAAACGTGCCTCCATTCAAAGTGCAATCAAGGCATCTGATGCGAGTGATGTGGGGTCATGGAAAATCTCACTAGGCGGAATCAATGTAGGAAAAATTCGTCATTTGATTGGTGGGCTGGGTTTAGCTGGTCTTTTAAACTAAAAAAATATATCTCTTTTATTTCAATTGTTAGCCATGTAAAGATGAATATTAAGAATAAGTAAATCATTCGCAGTCTTGCATTATCTACAAGTTAAAATCAAGTAATATTAGACGGCGTTAACTGGAACAAACAGTGATTTACACGGTGAATCGTCTAGTACGAAAACAGAATAACTCTGTTTTCAGTAACTCAAAATTTGAACTCGATTTTTTTTAATTACACTCTTTTTTTGCTGATTGATGTATAGCCTAAAGAACTCGTCACGAGAATTTTTTTTTTTTATTAGTTTAAGAACACATCTTAGAACATGAATCTTTTCTTCAGTCCTGACATATCTGGTTTTTGAAAGTTATTTCCATCTCAAGCTGGACCTTCAGTTCGATCCCACAGTGCTAGAAGTTGCCCAATAATATGTGTCATGCTAGAGAGTTTGGAAATCACCAAAGAAGAAAGCAACATTCTATCACAGATGACAAAGGAAGAACGAGAAAGCAAAATAAGAGAACCAATAAGATAAAGAAAAAGATGAAAATACGGAAGTTCAACACTTTTTTCCAGAAACTGCTAACTTTTTCCTCTGCTGCATTTCTCTCTATTGTTTGTCTTCTTTGGCTGACGTCAACTTATAGAAAAGAAAAACAAAATTCTAGACGAAAGAAGGGAACTAATATTAAACTATGACTTGAAAGAAAGATAACTTTCCTTCCTTTCCTCCCGGTGATTATATTTGTCTGAACTTTGTCTTTTGAGCAATTTATTGCCCTGCTTTGGGAATGTCTTCAAAATCTGTTGCTGTTTACAAGCTTTCAAGGAGTCCAATATCCAGAAATTATCTAGAACGAACAGCTGTACACAGTAAATCAAAAGAGCGGAATACACTCTTTTTTGAGCGGAAAGAAGGACCACTCTTTTTAAAAGCGTAATTTTCAATCGAAAAGAGTGGTTTTGAACTAAACGCTCTCGTTTCTTGAAAGAGCGATTTCCCATCGTTTTAGAGTGGTTTATTTCTGACCTTTTTTTTAGAGTGATTCATAATGCATCATGGCTACTGGTCAAGTTTGTTCTCCATTTCTTACTGCAAAGGTTACGGATAGACGAAGCTATACTGAGAAATTTATCACGTTGCGTTTAGTTAATAATGACAACAGACTACCTCAAAACTTTTCTCAGTGACAAAAATATACCAGCCCACGTCACGAGTAAGATACAAAGAATTTTCGAATGTTATTCTCAAGTACCTGATGAGACGAAATAAAACATTTCGAAGCCGTATTCTCGCAGTTGTATGGTTGGCTGAGGAGTTAAGGCGTTGGGTGGCTAGCCGGAAGGTACCGGGTTCAGATCCCCTCGAGATTTTTTTAAAACATTTTTTTTTTACATTCACAAGTACATTACTTTTCTTTCTTACTTCTTATGAATAAATGCTCTCTTTTGTATCTTTTTACATTTTCAACATTTTATTGCGTCATGTTGGTGTTCAAAAGATGAAAACTTTATCTGAATAGATGAAAATTCAACTAAAAATATGATGTCATGTCGAAATGGACTACCATAGATACCATCTATTTTCAAGCGGAAAATCCTCATCTTTTCTGCGATGAAAATTCACTCTAATAGGGTGGTCACTCTTTCCGCTTTGAAAAGATAAAATATTCCGCTCAAATGGAGTTGCATTTGCATTATGAGCCTTGCCAGTATCAGACAACATATTTACCAGAAAAGTGCACAAAGGAATGTAGAAAAGTCTGATCTCCGTGACTTGTTTGGGAAAGTTCAAATTGTTCATGACTACAATCCAATATTAGATGAAACAGGAAGTTCAAACTCGTAGGGAGGGAGACACACATACATAAACCCTAAACACGCCACATATCTGCACGCGAGGATATCGGAAAAAGAGGAGTCGTCCGTCAGTTTGAAAAAAAAAAAAAAGAGATAATGCAATATACAATCCCAGCTGACAGGAGGCCATAATTATTCCACCACTGCAGTGGAAATTGCAGAATAAAAAAAGTCATTCATCAAACCTCTCAAAAGCCAGATTCATAAACTAACACAACAACCACCTAACCCCGCAGCATACCGCATGACGAATATAAATCGTAGAGCTCAAATGTTAGTTACTGGTCACTGGCATTGGACCAACGCAGTTAGGAATTGAATAATACAAAGCCTAAAATAAAACATGAATCACTGTGGTTTGCAAATTCATTATTGTCTGACATGGCAACAATAATTAGATAATAATTTGTTCAGAGAACATATAATTACCAACAAATTATTCTAGATCGAGGAACTGAAAGGAATTTCAAATATTGAGGAATACAGTAAAGATGTTGTGTCATTGTAATGCTATTTCCCGTCATGTGGAATAAAGCACGATATTACACTAGGCCAACAATAGTAAGGTCTTTCTCCCAGATCCTAATTCGTAAATAATTTTACTCACTACACTGTAAAAAATGAAAACCTTCTGTACACGTTTTGATGATCACTTCTGTAAACGTACATATTTTGTGTACAATGTGTCCTAATAAACTCTGGTGCATTCACTATTGCATTGAAATCTTTCAACATACAGGGCGAGTTAAAAGTAGATTTTCCAAAATATTTTAACGGAGAAAAACAATGTCTTTATCTTTTATTGTATCAGCCCATAAGTGAAGTCATTTTTTATCATGGCCGTGGAAACAACACCTTACAACGGACGAATTAGGAAGTACACTACACGTACGCTCTATAAAGTGATGAAATTAGTACTTTTTTGTTCAAGTACAGTATGAAATCATTGTATTGCAATACACTATTTCTAACATTTCACTATATATTATTCATTAACACTGCTTGTACCTCAAAAGAAATAATTTGTAATTTTTAGCAACATTATTTAAATCATCTAGCTGTGAGAGTAATACAAACCGAAGGTCTTATGAACTCAGTTTTTGCACTTTTTGAACCACATCATTGCACCGATGACCTCGAAATTTCTCACGAAAATGGCGATCAAGTGTAAGTTACCGATCTATGATAACGAGACACAATTATTCGAGTATTACATAGACATGATTGACTCCATTCCAACCAAATCTCCACAGAATAATGTAGAAAATACCGTTAACACTTTTAACAGTACTAGGTTGTTAAACTATTTACCATTCCCTCCGTGACAGTAGTAAATTATTAAACACATGTGCGAGCAAGGCGAAGGAATGATTGAACCGTAGGGTTTCAACTACACTGGAATGTTAAAAATAATTCACTGTTTCCATAGTGACAAGACTAAATTAAGTTTTTAAAATAATTGTACTACATACCAACAACTCCTTCGGCTCAATTATAAGGACATTCAAAAGATGAATGAGTCTATGTTCTGTTTTTACACCATGTTCTTAGGGCAGTTACAAGGTCATAGAAATTGTTATTAATCGCGTTGTGGCATCACTCCACGAATAAAACTCTTTCACAAATCATGTTCGCTTTGTTATGGAAACAGTAAAACAATAACTGAATACTAACGAAGCATTCATAATTAGTTTCCGGAACTCAATAGAAAATTAATAAATAATTTAATTGACTTCATCGAAATCAAATTAAAATTTTACTATACCTCTATCATCATAAAAATTTTAAATTGGTTCCACCGTTCTGAGCTAATAACGGTTGACATAAACTCAGATCTGAATATATAAGCGAAAACGCTATACTGAATGTGATAATACACCACTTTTTCCTGAAATCAACCTCCATAAATAAAAACAATAATTTTGAAAGAAGGTACCGTGTCCTAAGTCTTTAGCTGGTCACGCCATAAACGGAGTCACTTTGTTCGTGGCAGACGGAATTCAAATTAACAACTCAACATTCGATTGATACTTCTAAGGAAAAATCATGAGAAAAAAAAAAACTTTGGTTAGCTGACATCTAATTCGAAGCCGGGATCTCTCCAGCAGGATACATGCATATAATCGATGAGTTCAAACAGGGTTGTGAAACACAAATGTTTATGTTAATGACAAGAAATAATGTAATAGATTATTAAAACATTTTCCCAAAAGAAATTTGAGTGGAAACAGGACGCACAAATGGAGTAGTCTAAATGAATTTTAGAAAGATATTTTGTAAAATTTCATTTATGTAATTAAAGAAATGAAAAAGTTAAACATAATTAGAAAAAACAATGAATGGATGAGATGGCAACACTGATTGGTTGCCACACACTATTACCTTTATCTACCGCCATGCCACTCTCTTCTTACCCCTCTCCTATACACAATACATCAGAATTTCTGAAGAACTACATCCCCGTGAAATAATCTCTAATGAAAATTGGAAAGAACACTGAAGCCAAAATAGCAGAAAATGAACACACGCATATTTATACGAATTGAGATAAAATCTAATAACATACGTCATTTCCGTGGAAATAATACAAAATAGAACACATTGGTAAAGGGCGTAAAATTGGATTTTCTTCTTAGAACTTTTTTTTTTTTCAAAAATGTTAAACCATTGAAGCTTGAAATTTATAATTCAATCACAAAAGCGTTCAACCATTCACGAATAAACTACACCTAAAAATAAAAGCTAGTTCAAAAGAAAGAAAGAAAAAAAAGGAACATTTTGCTGATTTAGTGAGTTAATGTATTTGACCCAGACAAGGGTGAAACATGAAAGGTAGAAACTATCTACGCCAGAGCTGGAGTAAAAAGAAAGGATAATTTCATGAACCGGAAATACTTGCTTTTATGTCGGATTCCAGAAATACGAGGAGGATATATAGAATGCCAAAGCACTAACAAATATCCAGAGAAAGGTTTCGAAGTGTATGAAAACGCATTTAGTTTCTCCTAGAGAGGAAGATAAACGCCGACAAAAAGGGGATTAACGAGCAATTAAATGAGGGTTTAATAGGTGTTGTTGATATGTAAAGAAGAACGTTTGAGGGCAGTATATTAAACTACATTCTATGGTATCAATGTATCCAGAAATTTATGAGCTGAAATATTACCAAGAGTAAGTACATTTATTTAATAACTCAGATACAGCAATTACTGTAATTTTACATTCAACTGTAACGTAAGATGATAACGAATAAATATTGGCAAAGAATTAAAAAAGGAAGTATTTGTAAGTTATCAAAGCAAATATGTCAACAACTTGCTGTCGAGATCAATGATTTATATTTTAAAATATGCAGCGAAGCTGTCAACCATAAACTCACTGGCGTTAAAAATGTTAGCTACAGAATTTGTTGATCTGCTCTATAAAATTCAAATTCTGAATGCATATATGCGTTTTTTGCCGCAATAAAGAGCACAGCGATGGACCATTATGGACTAAATATTACACATCTTACACTTGACCAGGGAAAGACAGTAGACTATCATCTTGATACGTACTGGTGATTCGAAACTATTGCATTGAGTACCAAATACATTGTTGGTAGACAGTGGGTTCAAGCATTGCTGAGTGAAGTTTTCAAGAGTTTTCTCAATTCCATCAGACGAATGCCGAAATGGCTCCTCGAACAAGCCTTACCTTCTCTATCCCTTTACGCAGAAGAGAGCTAACCGAACAACGTCATCCTTTCTGGCTAACGCCGTAGATGCCTGTCTAGCTGATTTTCATTTAAAGAATAGTAAACTTTTCTTCAATAGTTAAATGAGTTTTGTTGTGTGTATTGTCAGTAAGTGATACAAACAAGGGAATCTCTCCTCTTCTTGGTATATAAAATATGTAATGAAACCTGTTTTGCAGCCAATAACATATTTACAATTTGCCTGTGCCCAGGACTCTTAATTTTAACTTTTCAACTAGTACTGTGTTCCCATTATTTTAAAAATCACATATTTCTTGCATTAAATATTCAGAAACATTTTTACAATAACTTTTAATCTTCATTTATTTGAAAATTTGGTTAGTAGCTATTTTGCTATTTTTTAATGCAGAGGTCCATTGAAAAAGCAACTTGTGGCATTATTTATCTTGTCATACAGTTTGAGACAATAATCTTTGCTTCATAAGTCAGCCGATCTCTGGTTCGGAATATACGGTTGGTGCGTGCATAGATATGCGGGTGTCCAAAACTTTAGAAACAGCTTAATAAATCCGGACAAAGCGAAATAACAGACTAGTACTTAGTTTATAGATAAATGCAACAATTACAGAGCTTACACTGAATTACTTAGTTTAAAAACAAATTAACATTATTTGAAAGAAAAACAAGATTCACATCCTGAATAACAACTTTTAAAGATCATTTTCGTTCTTCGTTAAAAGGTCACCGAACTCATTCAATTATCTGAAATTTGAATAACGTTATATCGAACCCTTGTTCTAACATAGCTTCCTTTATTAATCATTATATTTTAATTGGACTGTTTACAGTGAAATTTCCACCCTTTAAAATGAAGGACAACAGTAGCCTTTGAAGTAAGTGGAAAAAGAAATCTCAATTTCTAATTTTGTAAACAATATCCTGTTTATTCTCTCTCTTCTTTATTCGGTATGTGAGAAAGAATTTCTCCTCCTTTCATGAACAACCAAGTACAGGGACGTTTTTGTTTTTTTAAAAAAAACGATCGCTATTTAATAATTACTGGGTTGGTGCGTATGAAATGTCCGCTCCAGGTGCGTCATGTACAAAGGCCAAAAAAATGAAAACTTCGTTACCTGGTAAATCAAAGTACTGCCAAACACTGTTACCATCGCTAAGTCAACGATTGGATTTCGTGTCAAAAGAAGAGTCTGGACTCTGCGATGCGAACTACATGTTGCACCACACGATCATCAGGGACGGTCTTTCCTATCAAAAAGTGATCGAGACACCAGAAGAGATGGTAGTCAATGGGAGATAGATCGGGGGAATACGGCGAGTGAGGAAGGGTTTCATACTGCAACTCATGGAGATCCTGCACCGTTCTTTTCTCTATGTGTGGATGGGCACTGTCGTGCAGCATGAGGACATCATGTCTGTTGACCATTGCTGGATGTTTGCCGTGCATTTCATGGAGTTCAGCATTGTAACGATTTGCGGTGATGGTTTCACCTCGCCTGAGAAAGACAAGATGGATCACTCCCACCATAGACCACCATTCCAACAACAACAGCTTCCTTGGGTGGAGACGTGGTTTAAGACACGACCTGGACGTTGATCACGATCCAACCATTATTATCCTGACCGTTTACGATTGTCATAGCAGATCCATTGTTCATCAGAACTAACAATCCGATGCAGGGAACCTTCCCGCTTATTCCTTACACACAGAGAACTGCACACCTCCAGACGGCGATTCTTGTTGGCCGGTGTCAACTCATGTGGTACCCATAAGTCCAACTTTTTCACCTTACCGATCGCACGGAGCCGCCGACTGACAGTGGTACGGTGTATGCATAACTCGTCTGTAATAGCACGAACACTTCTTCGAGGGTCCAGTTGCACGGTGTTTCGGAGCAACTCATCCGAAAGTAACGTTGGTCGGTGCAAATGGAGCTCACTTTGCAAACTTGTGTCACCGGAACGAACTTTGACAAATCAATGGCGAATGACACATTCATTCCCCATTCCTGTTCCAAATGAACTGTTAACGGTTTTGCTGTTTGCTTTACAGAATGCTCCAGTTTGATTCATAAAGGAAAATTACTCGCAATAGTGTGTTCTTCATGGTGCACTTTCATACGACCCTGTTCAACAATACACTGCCTCCTGACTGTCTGATTACCCCAGTCTGTTTGCTGGACGTACAGAGAGTTTGTGACGTTAGTAGTGTGACCGCAATCTATCCCTATGTAGTGTTGCTGAGGCGCGTTTCTCACCAGGTGTCAAAGCGGCCATTTCATTGGCACGAACCCAGTATCTGCCAGTTGGTTGTCGTTTTCGAAAGCAATATACTAAAACAGTTTGTAGTACTTTTGGGGGAAAGGTGAAGTTTACATAATACATTTGGTCACCGACTCGTTGAATAATGGTCCTAATACTATCCAAATATAGGCCTAATCTACTTTCACTAGCATAACTAATATAAACATAACAGAATTTTCTTTGAGTTTTAGAGATGACTGAAGTTTTTGAACAACTAATTTAATTAAAGTTTTAGTGATGTTTCTGTAGTAAAGTCAAATTATTTCTCTTACTCTAAAGCTTTCTTTTGTTAACTTAATAATCAGTGTTGAAACACGTTAACAAAAACTGGTAACAGTGATAATATTTTATAGTACTTATTTCATAATAATAAAGCCCCGTTGATCTGAATGCGAACACTCTGCCATCTTCCAGTAATATCATACACCGAGAATAAATATATTTTCCTCTATCTTATTAGTATTTTTCAACCTAAGGGCAAACAGTCTCGTGATCTTAAATCAAACAAATTGGTTCTTTATAAAATTTATTGAGAGCATTTGATGGACTGCGTCTCTTATTCCAGCGACCATTTGCGGAAATATTACTTCGAACTTTTGGTTTCCTGTAACAAAGTTTATACAAGTGATTGAGCTACAAAAGCAAAGAATGGAACTCAGAAGCAAGTACTTATGATTCATCAATGTTTTTTTAATGTTTTGTATTTGTCATTTCTGAAAGAGTGATGTGTGAGAGATACAACTACCTGAAATATTATAATTTCAAGAATGTATTTCTATTTATGGGCTTTAGGCACCTAAAGCTCAGACCAATGAAATATTATATCACACAGTTTGAATACGCAAATACTTCTAGTGATGAAAACTTCATATTGTCACCAAGGTGAAAGTTACAACTTTGAAGAAGAACATAGTTCTCCACTAGAAGAAGCTTTCCCTACAAAAGTCTTCCTCATTAACTTTGCCACACCGTCACTGTAGAAATGGGGATAGTAGAGAGGTGATGACCATAATTCATATTACCTTGCCGACATTTACCTTGTGTAACCGAAAGAAATTAAGTAAAATCTTGGACAAAATGAATAACATGATTTTTATTTAAACCTGTACTATCTCTCCAATACTTATTAGAAATCACTGACCGTCGCTACTAGACCATGAATGTTATATCTTCAGACTTTAAGATTTTAAAGATTGGAATACTCGAAGAAAAAAGTTGATGCATTATAATTTACATTTGTAAATATATGAAGACAAAAATTTCACTTAAAATTCCTCGATTGTACTCTTTTCCTCAGTCTGCTTATCTGCTTTAATCCCATTTGTTTTTACAGAGTAATATCAACTTCATTTTGATGTATAGATATTATGTAGTTAATTCCCATTTAATTGTGGAGAATGTTATTTGCTTCATCCCCACGTACTTACAGAGAATATTATAGTCCTTTTCATTTATCTGCAGACAAAATTAGCTACTCTATTCCAATTTATCTACGTATACAGGATGTCCCTGAAATAATGGTGCAAACTTTGGGAGGCGATTATTTACATCTACCCAAGAAAAAAGTTCTTTCGAAGAAATTCCGGAAACTGATTAGTTTCGGAGCTACGAAGTTACAACGACATCGTCACAAATAACATTATATCTCGACACGTAATGACGTAAGCGGTGTCGACTTACCATATCACGCTCGAAAGTAGTACCAAATGCATCTTTTATGTTTATAAGGCGAATGTAGCTTAGATGAGATTTTTATGCTTACCCTATTAAACCATTTGATTCCTTGACAATCACACTTTTTTATAGATTGCGTCACTCCTTCAATCATAAACATTGCTTAAATAGATGTATCGGGTACTACTTCAAGTGTGATTTGCTAAGCTGACACTGCTTACGTCATTATGTATTAAGCTATGACGTCATTTGTGACGATACCGCCATTGCTTTGAGCGCGTGTATTTCCGAAACTAACCACATTTCGAAATTTGTTCAAACGAACTTTTATCTTGTTTTCATTTGTACCAATATTTCGGGGACATCCTGTAGAATTATCTACTCCATTCCCATTTATCAGCTGACAGTATTATCCCATTAATTCCCAATTATTGATAGAGAGTATTATCTAATGCATTCCCATTTATCTACAGAAAGTGCAACCCTTGGGAGGGAAGTGAACATATATCTTTGCTGTCAGTAGCCAAATGTTTCGAAACAAAACACTTCACAGAAACATTTTAACATAGTGTTCCCAATTTCAAAACGAAAGGTTTTTTAGTAGTTGGTTAGAAACACGCATTTCATTTTTCCACTTCAGGAAGTAATTCTTATTTGTGTAAAAACGACTTTTCTTTCTCATCTCGCACGTAATCGTGATTTAAGAGTATTGCGTTACATAATTGTCGTGTCGTACGAAAGCAGACACGTGGTCATTATATCAGTTTAACCATCTAGCACAAGAAAGCACGTGCAACATGAATAAAATAGCAGGTTCACTTTTCTCCATAGAAGATAGTGTCATACAATGCACGTAGGTCTCTCCGTTTTACTTCTCTAATCCGAAATTATTCATTCGTATTTTCCCCCTAATCTGAGCACTCTTTTTGCCCAATCTAAACAAACTTGGCGTGGTTAGTCTACGGGATAAACAAATGATTGAGCTACAAAAGCAAAGAATGAAACTCAGAAGTAAGAACTTGTCATTCTCAATGTTGTTTTTAAATGCTTTGTATTTGTCACTTCTGAAAGAGTGGCATGTGAGAGATATTTTGATACACATATCTAAATTGTTATCAAAGTACAATTTCCATGGTAACAGGGCTCAAAATTCCCAAATTCACACCGATTCGATCCTAACTTGGCATAATGGTAGAGAAGAACACTCTCAATATTTTATCTTCAATAAAAATTAAAGAAACTCGTTAATTTCCATGGTAACAATACTCAAATTAACTTGGTATAATGATACAAGACATTAGTATCAAAGTTCTAGCAATATTAAAATTTAAATTTAATTATGTTCCTGTAGTACGAGGTTTAAATCCTCTCTGCACTTCAGAACAGCTGAACGAATTCCAATCAAGTTTCATACGATAATAGAGTGCCCGTTCCCATGGTAACAAGACTCAATGAAAGTAATATTCCCGTATTCTTAAAACCCAGTAATGGTAACGAGACTCAAAGAAAGTAATATTCCCGTATACGTAAAACCTAGTAATGGTACCGAGACTCAAATAAAGTAATATTCCCGTATACTTAAAACCCAGTAATGGTAACGAGACT
>JAGDQP010008279.1:0-12155 GCA_022664845.1 Lepisma saccharinum
CCCCCGCCATCTTGGTATGACCTTCCCATTGATTTACACGGGAATTGTATTACTCATTTTATGCCTCTCGGAAGTAGAATCTTTAAGTTCTGCTTTCACAAAATTTGTCTTGGTGGTTATTTTGACTCTTGTATAGTTTTGGTTTGTGAAGTTTCTTCAAATATATAAGTATAATGTATTATTAATAGTTTGCTATATAAATCACAATACGTTAACGGGAAATTATACTGTTCGTGTGTAAAATATTGCATTTCTATAAAATAGCATGAGTAAAAGAGAACATGACGAGAAATTGGGCGAAACCAGAAGTGAAAAGTATGCTCCTGAAAGATATAAGACGAGTAAAACAATTCCCATGTAAATCAATGGAAAGTGCGTACCAAGATGGCGGGGGTGATCTACACCGTTAATAAGCAACAAAATAGCTTTTACTATTATTAATTTACAGTTTTTGTTACGCTCTATATTATATCTATGTACCTGTTTATGCCACGCTGTACCCCAACTTACCTGAAGTGGTTGGGGTAGCACTTCTTAGAAAATTGCTAGTCGGATTCTCTGGCAAACAAAGAAGACAGATTTCGTACTTCGTTTAAATTTTGACGTTCACAGTGTCTCGTTCTTCGTAAGAGAAGATTTAAAGTTGTTTGGTGTTTCTTCTTGTGTAATTTACAGATAGTTAGTAATCGTTTACTGACTATCGTCTCACGGAGCACTGCAACAACCTTTACATGAATAGCACTACAAAGTTTTGCCGGATTTTCATACGCTTTACTCCAATAAATCACTATTCAGAAGTTGTGATTACTTTATACATTACGAAATCGGGACTTTCCCGAAGACATGAGCACAAAGCATTTTCCGTATCATATGTACGAACACGTGAGTATATTTCGACCAATAGTAGTTTGTGTACGAGTCTTCGATTTACATTGTTATAATGTGCGTGCCAGCCTTCTCTATCGACCGACAACATGAAGGTTACTTGGACATGGATCAATGCTGTGAATAAATATTATTCACTATTTCTTGCAGATTTATTGTGGTGTCTAACAATATTTGTACAAAAAAAAAAGTTTCTCAGTAACTTTGGAAGCATGTAGTGCATTTTCTTTAGAGTTTAAATATTGTTCAAAATTTTGAAAGATCTTAAGCCTAGGCTTCCCAATAACTTACAAGTTCTTAAAAGAAGATCACATCTATCTGTTAGTAAGTGTTGGAGTCTTTTCTCAAGTAGAGTGATCAACCGTCCCGGGTTGCTTGGACTATCTCGGGGATATTCGAAGTCCCGCGTCCCGGGTGGACCATTCCCGGGACGCCTAAAGTCCCGGTTTTGTTTAAAATCTGCAAAACGGAATGTACTCGTAATCATGACTGAAAAAATGCATTTGCGTAAGATAAAAAAAAACTTCTTGAAAACATACTTTTCTTAACCAATTCGTACTAAAAAGTAAAAAATTAATTTTGTTTATGCATGACTAAAAAGAAAAGCCTCGGGTGCGTTATCATATATAATCACTTCATAAATTTTTCAATTGGCGCGCCCCAGGTCTACTGCTCCCACGCTGACTATATATATATATATATATATATATATATATATATATATATACTTTTTAGTAAAAAATTGTTAAGAAAAGTGTTTTTAAAAGTATCTTTAATTATCTTTTGAGCTATTTCGGTGTTCGGATAGCTTTTCTCAAGCTGATCTTGTCACTCAAATCTCCTAAAATGTTCTACAGTCAGTCAAACGCAACATCGTTCCGGGCCACAATTTATTTTAGGATGAAGAAGTTCTTACTAAAAAAAAATAAAGTATGCTTTTAAAACATTACTATATGAACGTAACAATGGAATATTGTATGTCACCTCGAGTTACGTACTTGTGCAAAATGTCATCATTATATGATTTCGGGAAATGAGTTAAAAAATTAACGTTGCAAGATTTGAAGACACGATGAAGCATTGTGAATTAAAGAAACGTATGTAAAATAAGATTTTGGTGTGTAATGGATTCATAAGCGAAATAAGTTTATGATTGAAACATAAATGTAATGTTCTTTTAACACTATTAAAACAATTTTCACCCCACTCTTTATTTACACTGATAAAAAGTTTTTCTTTGCCTCAAGTGGTCGACTATAGCAAATTGATCGAGATGTAAGTCCAGTGGCGCTTAACGTTATCTTCTTCCAAGAACGTCAATTCTGTTGTATTGTAATATATTAAATGTTGCCCTTTCCTCATACAATCAAATACGAAAAATGATACGGAAGGTTTGTATAAGTACTACAACAGTGTTCCACAGTTAAAAAGATTTAACTTGCAATACAAAGGTACTTTCGTAAAGGCTATTTGAAATGACTCTTAAAATAATTTGACAAAATTTGATTTATTTTTTTAAACGCTACAACGAAAAGAAAAGAAAACTATTTACAAGCAAAAATTAACATATAAATTATATTACTTTATATATGAATAAAAAAAAGGACGTCATGTATAAATACCATTATAATAAATAAATTTCCAGTAGACAAAGTACGATTTTAGTCAAATTCTAATGTGTAGAACTTTTGTTATACAGAGTTGAGACCAGGCCACTTTTGGTGACCCGGTCTGACCCGAACATAGGTGACCCGGTAAACCGGTTCGAAACTTGAATGACCCAATCGACTCAGCGACCCGTTTCAGATCTAGTTATGAAGCAAGAACTTAATAAATAGAGCAGAAGTTATAAAGTAAGAAACGAATACGCTTTGAAGGAAGAAATTTAAGATTTTATTCTGGATGTATAATAAAATAAGATTTATCTAGCAGAGAAAATAATAGGCTACGTATTTCTTTTCCTTACTTCAAATTTTAGTTTAGTAAGTCCAGTGATGTAAAAAAAACATGTTAATTCGTAACTTTTTCCTTCGGTTTTTTCTTTTTTTTTTAAATATTTTCCTTAGAGGAAACATCGTTAAAAAAGAATACAGTTTAAATTATTTACAATAACAATCGAATGAAAATGTCTTCTAATGTTAATGTTAGTACGTTCCTGTATACTTCTGTTTCCACAGTTAATAACACACACATATAATTTATTTTTTTCACTTTAAATACGATCTGCATCGAGGTTGAATTTATAAAAACTTGGTCACCCTATCCCCAAGTCTGATTGAAAAAGGAGGGAACAGTTCAACAATAATGTAGTTTTTGTTATGTGTTTATGGGTAAAGGACTTCGTGGAGGCTAATTCTTTTAAAGGCTTATGGGATATTGCAATGGCCGTACTTTGTTATTAAAATACTGAACTTTAAGGACTTTTCAGTTATTTGAATATAATGTAGGCAAAATACAGAAATAACTTGAAAATGAGACTCTTCCAGCCATAAGTCGAGTGAAAATTATTCATACAGTTTTGGGGAAAGATTATCACACATAATAAGAGATAACAAAAATAGCCTTAAGAAATTAAGATTATTCCAGGCTTCGACATCAACGGTAGGTTAATAGGTTATGGAAGAAGATACCATGTTTCCTTTTGAATTAAGTAGGGGAAAGTTTGACAAAACGGGGAGGTGTGCACTCAGCTCAGACTGATGCTGTCATTTACCTACTGGTTGTTGAATTACGTACTGGAGGTTTCATAGAGGTAGTTGAAGTCATGATTTCATGCGTAGCGTCATAGAGTTAGGAAGAAAATAGATAAAACATACATGACGTCACATGAAGCCAAATTCGGTTCATCGGCAGCCATCTTGTGTGGCCCCATTAGAGTCCCTCTATACCGAGTACTGTGAGGATTGCCTTTTTTGATAGAGGGTTAGTGCACTTGAGAGAGGCAATACTCGGAAAAGAGGGTCTCTGAATATGGGGCCACACAAGATGGCCGAAATTCCCTTCCGTCTCTTGGCTTCATTGCCCTCTCCAACAAAACAGTCTAAGGTTCCCTCTATTTATATTCCTAACTCTATGAGTAGCGTGCACCCTTGCAGAGTTTGTTTTTGTAAAAAAACAAAAACAAAAAAAAACTAAGAATTATCTAAGCTTCGATTGAATTTAACATCAGATTCTTTGCTCGTTTGTGGATTTGTTAATAAACCTGGACTGTAAAATATAACTACCTACCTCACCTTATTTTACAGTTAATTAGCTGTAATATGGTAGTAATTAATTTGACCTTCTGCTACTTGCTGAACAGTGTCATCTGGAAATCTCGAAATTTAATAAGTTGGACAAAATAGGGAGGCAAATAGTTGGACAAAATTAGGATTTTGTGTCCAGATTCTAAGTAGATATTTTCTGTGCCATTTAAAACTGTTTTATATAACGATGAAAAGAGGCATTGTTTTGAAAATGTTTTAAACTGTTTACCAAGTTTTGCATAACTTATCAAAACAGAAATTACATTTTTGTATTTACTTTTCACAGTGCTTTATTTGATGAAACCTTATTATCTTCCTCTGTTATCACTGTTTTCATAGCTTCACTTATAAACAGAGATTATAAACAGGTTTATGTTCATGAGTTTCTATGTGTGATAACATTTGCTGTTGATTTAAATGACTTTCCCATTTTATCATACCGGATGGACAAAAAGGAGAAAACTTACATTTGTGGGGCGGGGAAATGCAATTTCCAGGAGAAAGAAAAACATCAGTGAAATAATTAGCTCTTAGAAAGACGAAGATGATTCATTGAAGACAAAAAGCATTATGATTAGTTACTAACTGTGCACATTAAGGTTAAGTTACACCTTCCCGTTTTGTCCAAGTTTCCCCTAATAAATGCAGTTTATATTTGCTTCCTAATTCTGTCTCATTAGTTCTTCCTTTCACATCCACACATCCAAGCTCGCCACCAGCCGCAAACTGTAGTGGGCCACACAAAAAAAAGTTTCAGGGAACTCCTGACATGATATATTACTATTTTTCTGCCTATTCACATACCTAGAAGTAGATTTCTATGTGCAGCTATGGGTATTGTAATGTGGGCTGGGCCTCCTGGTTCCCTGACTACGAGTTTGTTCTCGTGATTATTTGCCTGACAGTGTGTCTCGATACAACTTGTCAAATTTTGACATCATCTTGTTATTTTGCAAGATGGTTGATATTGTTTAAATTGTATTTATTTAATACATTGTTTGGTTTTTCTCCACTTTAGACGATTGTGAAAAATTAATTCTTGGGGGTGCCACAGAAGCTTTGAAATTTTCATTTTTGGAAATTTTGTTATTGTTACGTGTATAACTTTGTATACATTTGAGTGTGTTACATTCTCAACTTGAAACTACCCTTTGGGTTTACATTTAAAACTTGTAAACATTAGCAATTACGAGACTTGCAACTGACACACCTATTTTGCCAGAATACGCATGCGCTACGTGAACGGGTGGCAGTTGAAGAGTTATTGTTAAAGTTTACAAGTTTCAAGTGTAAACTCAAAGTGTAGTTTCACGTTGAGAATGTTAACACACTCAAATCTGTACAAATTTATACATGAAACAATAACACAGGATTTCCAATGAATGAAAATTTCAAAGCTCTTCTAGCACACCCAAGAATTTATTTTTCGGAATAAAGATTTTGCAGGTTTATTCAGGACGATTAAATTCATTTTTGTTTACTATTAGAAAATAGTCACACATTTTTATTTTCCGCTGCACCCTAATGTCCGTGAAACGGATTTTTCTTTTTTTTTAAGGGATAATTGGTAGATGGACTAAGTGTTGCTTAAGCATGAAATTAGGCACATCTATTTTACTGTGCAAGACAATTATTACGCCACTGACGAACCACTGCCAAAAATTTCCAAAAGGTTGTGAGATATAGAATATTCAATGTGTGCGCGTCACGAAATTTAAGACTTTTTTTTATTTTGCTGTTTTTACTAAGAACTTTCGCTTGCCATTAGTGAAAATTTGTTCCGCACCTCCATTCCAAGACCGCGATTGTTTGGTGGTGGGACTAGGGTGTGCAAGCTGGCCACACTGTATGGATAGATGGCTAAGGTTCGGGAAAATATACAGTGGCAGAGATATAAACAGTCCCCGATATAAATATTAAAGAAAAGCAAGGTGCACCACCACAAAGTAAATATTTAGTGAGTTCAGTCGCTGACAAGTTAAAAAAGTCAATGGAAGTATTATTTTTGCCAAGTGTGAGCGGCCTGGAGCTGTAAAGGGTACAACGATAGAGCCTCGTGGTCCAGAAGGTTCGTTGCCACAGGTAGTCATCAAGGAGAAATTTAAATAGCATTTTATGAGTGCCCATAAGCAGAGAGGATAAATCGCTGTAGGTATACTTATGTATGAATGCTGTATCACTGGAAAACTGGTAATCCATCAATTTTTACTTATGTGGAAGGAGCTGTTGCGTCTGATAACTTCGCTGAAAGTGAAAGCAAGTACAAGTGATGTCTTAAGTATAACTGCCCCTTTTATTTATTATCCATTAACTAGTGCTATGTATATACCGTCGATGTTTGTAATTGCTACAGCCCATGTACAAAGGTGCTAATTGAAGAAGCAACGAGCATGGAGAATGGTGCGTATTAACGTTATTGAGCACAACTCGCAGTAATCTTTTGCCTATATCATAAGTGCCAGCGAATAAAAATTTCGAGGTATCCCAATACAAGCGTGTTGACTTACACGTCATCAAACATAGTGCTCATTGCATGTAATAGGCAGCCTCGTAGAAAAGATATTCTAGTTATTGTACCTAAAAGTGGGAAAAGTTGTACACCTCAATGCGGAGATCGTATGCCAACATTGCCTAAACGCATCGTCGAAGAGTGCGTTAACGAAACACGTTAAACATGCCTTGCTGTATAGTGAATTACTCGAAGTTGGGGGCATCTGCATTTTATATACAATAGAAGACCTAGTTTTTTAAGTCGTAGTACGAGAGTATATTTCATTGTGGTAGATTATTATTTAATCTGGAAATCAAAGTGTCTAATTATACAGACAATAGATGTCATTTTTTGAAAGCAATTTAATATTGTCGTATACTCATACCCTTAAGAATGTCCAATTATACGGACAGGTTACACGAATAATAGTAGGTAATTTTAACGGAAGTGAACGTGAGTCAGTCTATAATTTATGATACAACATGCCTGTAGTTTCGCGCAGAAGTCGAATCTTAAACATAAAGTTGGTCAGAGTCGTGGTTGGCTGAAATTTTGCAGGTTAGATTTGGTTCAGTTGGGTTAGGTTACCAGTATTTGTTGTATCCCTAGACAGAGTTGATGATCAATACGTTTGGGTACATGTTCATATCCAAATTTGTCATTGGTGAAATTTGAGAGAGAAGATGTCAATTATAGGTCGTAATTGTTATATTCCCACTGATCCAGACACACATACACAAACAAAAGAACTTCTATCCTCGAATAGCATTGAAGAATTCGGTGTCTCGGTGGCAGGATTTGTTCCAGGCGAATATTAGATGTAAAGTTTAGGTAATATACATGCTGATAAGTAAACGTAACTGCATGCAAAAGGGGTTTAAGTGCATAAAGGTAAGACGATCGTCTGTATTAATATGCAAAAGTTAAGTATTGCTCCAAGAATCTCTAGCTATTTACTTGTATGGGCAACATGTGTATGCCATGGTTATCGATGAAAGAATATTAAGCATATCACTTTCAGACACCTGCATAATTGCATTTAATTCTAATAAAATATGTAAAAGATTCGTATAGTTAACAAATATATGTTATTGTTCCTGTCTTGACAGGAATTAATGTTCTGTCATTCAGGAATTATTCATCCTGTCTTGATGACACAAATAAACTTTATAAATGATGCAAAAGAACAGAGAATATATGTCCTTATGTGACTGCCCTATCGCTACTCGCCTTCCTGTTCGGAGCACCAGTCCGTAAGGGAAATATCTTGCGGTTGACGAGCGCTCAAAAGTCATCAAAAGGGAATCGAGTCTCTATTCGAACGCCAGACTACGAATCCTTCTTCCCGATAGCTGGAAAGACTGCCTTCTTAATCAGTATGACGAAAACATGTGGGGTGAGGCCATGAACGAACACTTACGAAGAAGTCGGGACCTACTGTATCTTGACCGTATCTACTTGACCACCGTGCAAATTCACAATCCCAACACCGGCAGACGGAATATTTAGCGTGACACGGTATCTTTCCGGTATACTGGCTACTACGCGCCACTGCAACAAAATATCATTAGCGTACATGTATATTATAACACTATTTTTGCATGCACTATCCGCTACGCAAAAGTCATAAAAAGGAAAGAATTTTAAAATATAACCACTTTATTTCGATTATGCATGAAAAATATGAACTTTCAGATTTATTCTTATGAAATTCTTTAATGCGGGTGTTCGCTGTTTCAATTTACACGTCGACAGGCAATGCCTGGAGTTTTTACATAGATTACTAATGAACACGCACTCTGGGTCCTTTCTTCTTCGAATCTGTGTTTTCTCTTTTCTTTTGGTCGTGTTTCATCTTCACTCCCCGATGTAGATTGATCCTCTAAATTATCGAAGGCTCTCATGTTGGTCGCCATTTCCTGTAATGGGTCTCTTTTGTTCTATTTATAATACTAAATATCTTCGTCGTGGTCTCTATATAGTCCTCTTGTTGCTGCTGTGCGGCGGCTTTTTTATCTTTACTGTAACGAGACCTTTCTGTCTTCTTGGTTTGCTCCGGCTAATCTTCAGGGTCGTCAAATACGTTCCCTTCGAGGTTGTAGAATGACCAATCACTATCTAAAAACATGCCCCAAAGCTACACCGTAGTGGGGCTACGTTAACTATATTTTTAGAGGTATTCGTAAGTAATTGCACGGCGCTTAAAGCAGCCACCCCAACCATAAACAAATGCTTCAAAACGTCTAACTATAATCAAACGTCTATGGCGTCAAAAGTAAGGTATTTATTCAGAGGGTTAAAGATAGAGCTGTGCAACGAGCGGATTTCGAGCGCTCGAAATCCGAAGCCCAATGCAGTCACGCTCGAAACGTGGGAAAACTGGAAAAAATCCACTTCGAGCAACTTCGAGCGTGAATAAGTTTCGAGCGCTCGAAAAAAAATCGAGCGCTCGAAACATTTTCGAGCGCTCGAATTGTTCGAGCGGAGTGCCTGCTCGAATTACGTCATCAGATTACATTTTTGTCTTTATCTTCCTGTAACTTTTTAAAGAAGGTTCAGTGTTGCCAACTAACCTAATAATAACAATGGGTTATCTAACAAAAACCTTTGAACTGGAATAGACTATATACGAAACCACGATGTTGAACCATATATACGAGAATTGGTCAAAATAAGGTAGATTCACAATTTTCGACATATCTCAACGAAACTTCGCACAAGTTAGTAATTTGACAAGACGAAGAACATAGAGTACGTCCGAAACCAAAATTTGAAATATATATACAAGGGTTGGTCAAAATATTACAAATCCACAATTTTCAACATATCTCAACGAAACTTCGCACAAGTTAGTAATTTGACAAGACGAAGAACATAGAGTACGTCCGAAACCAAATTTTGAAATATATATACAAGGGTTGGTCAAAATATCACAAATCCACAATTTTCAACATATCTCAACGAAACTTAGCACAACTCAGTAATTTGACAAGACGAAGAATACGGAGTACGTCCGAAACCAAAATTTCACCTATATATACGAGGGTTGGTCAAAATATCTCAAATTCACAATTTTCAACGAATCTCAACAAAATTCTTCACATCTTCCTAATATAATAAGATGAAGAACATAAGAGTACGTCCGAAACCAAAATTTGACCCATTTATGCGAGGGTTGGTCAAAATATCGCGAATTCGCCATTTTTCACATATCTCAACAAAACTTTGCACAATTTTGCAATTTGACAGGACAAATAACATAGAGTACGTCCAGAACCAAAATTTTGACCCTCATATACGAGGGTTTGTCATAATATCTCAAATCCACAACTTTCAACATGTCTTAACAAAACTTTGCACAAGGTAGTAATTTGACAAGATGAACATAGAGTAAGGCTAAAACAAAAATTTTGACCCATATATGTGAGGTTTGGTCAAAATATCGCAAATTCACAATTTTCAATATATCTCAACAAACTTTGCACAATTTACTAATTTGGCAAGACGAGGAACATAGAATACGCACGAAACCAAAATTTTGAAACATATATACGAGGGTTGGTCAAAATATCTCAAATCCACAATTTTTAATATTTCTCAATAGAACTTTGCACAATTTACTGATTTGATAAAACGAAGAACATAGAGTACGTCCGAAACCAAAAT
Organism: Lepisma saccharinum; assembly: GCA_022664845.1. Taxonomy (NCBI): domain Eukaryota; kingdom Metazoa; phylum Arthropoda; class Insecta; order Zygentoma; family Lepismatidae; genus Lepisma; species Lepisma saccharinum. The sequence goes on from JAGDQP010008279.1 coordinate 10,288, forward strand.
TTTGACCCATATATACGAGTTTATCAAAATATCTCATCAACCACATGAGTTTGAGAAAATACGCTACTTTCCACATTACAAACGAAACAAAAGTGTAAAATGTCTCCCGGTTCTGATGGTGTATGATAACAAGCTTTATATTACTTTAAATCTTGTTGGTTTGTCTATTTACTTACAGTGATCAAAGAATCCTTGGAAAAAACACAATCAACTTTAACACTTTATTTTTTGGTCCTTCTCGTGTTCTGTTACACGAAGGACATGTTATTTCTGCAATTTAACATGCTTAAATTGTGAACAACTTTGTCACCAAACAAAGCTGGCCGCATGTTGACAACAGCATGGAGTTTTATACTTTATCACCAGAGGTATATACTATTGCTTAAATAAACATCGGTTTGCCCATATCTACCGACATTGATCAATATAGATATCGGTTAACGACATGAATCGATATAATGCCATGACGAATGCTCTATTTTTAATTTTAATTTATTCATTATGAAAAAAGTTTTGTAAAAATTGATTTATTCTTTGCAAAATATAGTTTTAGAAAATAGGTAAATTAGTGATAACGATAATCGATGTCGATCCCACATCGATCGACGTGGTCTCAAACGTGGCCCCTTTCTCGTCCGCATTTACGATGTGGGTCCCATAACCGACCAACCTGAATATGCTACTGCGGTATCAAACATTTGTTGAAATATGATTAAAATTAAAAGTATTTTTAACCAATAACTGTTAATCAACGAATTAAAACAAAAATTAACATTCAAAACGCGTCTGTGTCCTGCTGGAGTGAATTTCTAATTTCAACATTTTAGTCTAGGAATCCAACCCAGAAATCACAGAAATCACGGGAAATATTCCACGAAATTAGATTATTTTTAACAATAACAATATTTTGCGCTCATTTTCTAATTTAAAAACTTTAGCCTCGGGTCAAACTCACGGGCCCTTGAAAGCCTCGGATATGAAATTTCACAAAGTCGTATAATTTCTAGAGAATATGCACTACATTTTGCACTACAACCATTTTGGATTTCACATTTTATTATTTTTTGGTCTCAAATGTGTAATCATCGTCCCATGAAAGCCCCAAATACAAATTTTCACGAAAATCAAATTTTTTTAACAATCAGAATATTTCTCGCTCCCTTCATCTTTGATTTGAAAATTCAATATGTTTTGTCTGGAATTCGTAATCAGCGTCTTTCGGAACACTAATTTATGAAATATTACAAAATATGATAATTTTTAAGAATGTATTACTTTTCGGGTTGCCGCCCTCTTGGATTTCAACATGTTTGAAACATGAATCGAACTCAGAACGCCTTAAAAGACCCGGATTTAAAATTTCAGGAAAAATCAAAATATTTTTACAATTATGATATTTTGCGCTGCCGCCAGATTGGATTTAATAATTCAACATTTTTAGGCTTGGATTCGTAATCAGCGTTCTTCGGAACATCCACATATGGAATTTAAAAGAAATCTGATAATTTTGAACATTTTATCACATTCCAAACTGCCGCCATTTTCGGTATTTCATTGACAACGGAATCGAACGAATATCCGATTTTCAACAATTTTGAAATTTAGCAAAATTCAACAATTTCAGTTTCGGAATTGAATTCAGCACCGCTTCGAAGTCCCACATATGAAATTTCACGAAATTCATGATTTTTAGCAATTGTGACATTTCGCGCTGCCGCCATCTTGGATTTCAAAAGTGTATATTTTTACCCTCGGTAATGGACTCAGGGCTGCTTCAAGCCCCCACATATAAAATTTCACGAAATTCTAATGATTATTAACAATTGTGACATTTCGCGCTGCCGCCATCTTGGATTTCAAAATTGTAT
>JAGDQP010008279.1:12165-63663 GCA_022664845.1 Lepisma saccharinum
AATTGTGACATTTCGCGCTGCCGCCATCTTGGATTTCAAAATTGTATATTTTTTGTCTTGGTAATGAACTCCCCCCCCCTCCTAATAAAACTATCTTTTACTATGATGATGTTTCGCGCAGTCGCGGTTTTGGATTACAAATTTTAACATTTTTACGCTCGGAATTGTAGTCAGGGTCCCTTGGAGCTTCCAGAAATAGCGTTAAAATATCTATGGAATGACGTTAATAGTTTTTTAGTAATTAATTAATTATTTGTTGTATCGAAGCCATAAAGTTGAAATTATACTATGATAAGAATAATAGTATCACAGTTGGCAACATTGTGTATTACGTCCTTTACCAAGATAAACGGAGGGGAAGAGGAAATTCCAGGACTTTCGAGCGCTCGAAAAAGTTTCGAGCGCTCGAATCCAGGACTTCGAGCAAAGTTGTTCGAACAAATCTGTTCGAGCAGATTTTGTTCGATCATACTCTGCTCGCTCGAAAACGTATTTTTGTGTTTCGAGCGCTTGAAATCCGCTCATTGCACACTTCTAGCTAAAGACAAAATATTTAACTATATAAATTCCACCTCTAGTTTGAAGTTTTTTTTTCTTTTTCCGCTTCTTGCTAGTCACCGGTGTGACTAGCCCCTCCCAAGGGTTACGCCCTCGCTTTAGGGAAGTGGTATTGAAGGATTGTAGGGTAAGAATGAGATGGTTGGATGGGCTAAGAGGTTTCAGTTAATCTTTATTGATCTTTGATTTTCATAAATTTTATTATCAGTATGTCATAAGGATTATGCTTATAACCATATTTTTTTTTGGATCGGATGATTATGATATGGTAAATGGGCATGAAGTGCGATACACGTCATAACACTTTGAATAACAATTGGACGAATGAGTGATTGTTCTTCTCATCTAGGGGCTTCTCTAGATGGTAATGTCACAGGTGAAGCCAACATATAACACTTATGAGTACAGTGCAATGATGAACATGTTAGGTGAGTGAGTGATGTGATTGATGATGGATGACGAAGCATAGCTGTTTAGGTGAAAGGTGAAAATGAGAAGAAGACATGATGGCCTGAATATGTAGCTTGTGGTTTGACTTTGAAAATTTGTTGTGCTGCCTGTTGGATTTTGAATAGGATGGTTTCTTTGTTGAAATTCTGTAGAGTTAAAGTGATGAATTGGATTATTTGCTCTGTAGTAGGCACTGGAAGAGAGGAGTTGTTGACTTGTTCTGTGTTTGGTTCTGGTATGCGGAGTGGTACTACCGGCATATTGTTTTCTGCGTTTTGTTTCGGTTTCGCTTTGCATTTAAATGAGTATGTTGGGTGTTGCTCTTCGCATGTGTTGCATTTTGGTGGATTCTGAAGGTTAGTGCATGACTTTGTTAGGTGATTTCCAGAGCAGTAGCCACAAATCAGTTGATCTTTACTCATTTGATGTATGGTCTCCATAAGTTCGACATTTCTCACATCTGAGTGGCATTGGTGCTGGTGATCTGGAAGGTTCAACACGGTATCTTCGTTTATAGATGAATGCTCCATTTCTGAGAAGGTTATCTACTGTGAGTTGATCTGTTGTGAGAATTCGCACCATGTAACTGGGTGTTCCAATCTTCGTTATTATCCGGATGCATTTCTTGATGACGTGGCCTTCGGCGGTTAGCTCTGCCTGGACTTCATCGTCTGGTGGAACACCGCGGATTACAACAGATAACATCGGAGTTTTCCTAGGCGGTGGTTGCTGTTTTATTGACGATGAGTTGAGTGCCGTGAGCTGTGCTTGCGTCCCAAAAATTTCAAAGCTGTATTTATTGCGAATGATTTTTGCTAGGTTTGGCTCTGGTGATTTGATTATGATGCCGTTCTTGGTAGGAATGATTTCACTGATTTTGTCTCTTTGTACGTATTTCAGTAACTGTCGAAGAAGGCACTTTGGTGCTTGGAATCTTGTGTCGTATTTAGTCAGCAGAAAAGGATAGAGCGGAGTTTCTGGAGTTGCTAGTAGGTGATCTTCATGGTCAATGGATATGTTCATTGAATCAGAATCCGATGCTGAGTCACTGATGCGATGTGTTTTCTTAGCTGGTGGAGAGTGAGAACTTTGAATTGGAGACCTAGATCTTGAGCTAGTAGAGAGTTGGTCGGAGCTACGTGAGTGTTTGTTAGTGGTGCCTGCAGTGGATATTTTTGGAGTTGCTACTGATGCTGTTTTAGTTACGTGTTGCGGTAGATGATGTTTTGAGTTTGATTTAGGCATGGTGCAATAGTGATTTGCGAAAAGAATAAGTGCAGTGAATGATGATGGCGATGAAAAAACAGTCTTTGTGCAATGACTGTTGCAAAAATTCTCAAGCTATCTCGTACCCTCCGACACCGGAAAATGTCGTAAGTCCTATAATGGCCGTACACGTACTAGTCTCTTCTGTACGTCTGCTATGCAGAGTCATCGGCAGCACGCTAACATACCATAGACAGGCTAGGTTTGAGTTCCACGGCGTTTGAAGTTTTTTTTTATTATTAAATATAGTCATGGTGAAGCCATGACTATGCCCACTTAAAGGGTTACGCCCTTTTTCTGCGATGTGGTTTTGCTGGATTGTGGGGATTGTTGGATTGGTGCTGGTCAAGGAGGTTTAGCTGAAACACGTTATTAATAATTCATTAAATAAAACATCGGGACATTACGATTTTGCATCGTAAGCATTAATTTGGGGAGGTGAATGTGATCATGATATTATGCAGTGCTTACACAACACAACCACAACAGTTATATTGTTAAGGTAGACGAATGCATGTTATCTTCTGTCCCCGGGGCGGTTCGGGGCACTAATGTGAGACGAGATGAACCCTGTTAGTAATTGATGGATTACTGTGCAACGGATGGAATGATAAAATCTGGTGGTTGTGGGGCTGAGAACGGAGTCAGGTGACGAATTTCTGGGTGGTTGTTGGGAAGTACGGTGAGATAGATGCTGATGAGACGAGGAGAGGAGGATGGTGGAAAGTATATGTAGCATCGTGATGCATAGTGTCAAGCAGTAGAGGATGGAAGGTTTCATATCGTTTTGTGATATAGCGTTGTCGTAATGATTCTATATGGAATAGTATATGTGGGATGGTAATACGGGCGTATAGGTCTGCAGTAGGGCTAGGTAATTTAATTCTATGAGCAATGCGGAAGGCGTGGCGTTCGAGAATTATTAGTTTATTGTAGAATTTCCGTGGGGCGGATATCCATGCAACATGGCCGTAGGTGAGGACAGGACGTAGAAATGCTTTGTACGTGTTGAGAATGACGATAGGTTTCGGTCCCCATGATGTGCCAGTGAGATGTTTGAGAAGATTGAGGCGATTGTAGGCTTTGTTTATGATATCCTTGAGGTGGGGGTTCCATGTGAGATGATGATCATATGTTTTGCCAAGGTATTTTACTGTTTTAGAGGGTTTAATACGAGTTTGATTTAGGCTGAGATTTAGATGAGTGGGATTACGTCGGACTTTGGATCGATGTTTGGGTGGGAGGAAGATGATGGCTTGAGTTTTGCTAGCGTTTATGGTGAGGTACCAGGTGTTACACCATTTGAAAACGTCGATCGCAGGTTGTAAAGTTTTGTTAATTTGTTGTATGGTTTTCGCTGTGGCAAGAAATGCGGTGTCGTCGGCATATTGATATAGATGAATGTTTGATGGCAATGACGGTAGGTCTGAACTGAAGAGGAGGTATAGTAGTGGTGAGAGAGCTGATCCTTGGGGTACACCGGTGTTAAGAAATATTGGATATGAACTGATGTTGTTAATGGTGATATATGCGAGACGGTTGGTGAGAAAATTAGAGATGTAGCGAACATAAGCAATAGGCAGTCGAAAGTTGAGTAATTTACATATTAGTCCCTGGTGCCATACCTTGTCAAATGCTTTTTCTAAATCAAAGAGCACTAAACATGAGGGGTTGTAGGTGTTATATTGGTTTGTTATATGGTTGGTAAGCCGGAGGAGTTGGTCCTGGATACTATAGCCTGGGCGGAATCCTGCTTGGTGGTCGGGAAGAAGATGGTGGTCATGAAGATGTTGGTGAAGTCGTTTGACTAGGATGCGTTCTAGGATCTTTCAGAGAGTAGGGGTTAGTTGGATCGGGCGGTATGAGGAAACGGAGTCCGGAGGTTTGTTAGGTTTTAAGAACATGAGGGTTTTCGAAGTTTTCCAGTTGGCTGGGATGAATCCGGTTCGTAGGACGAAGTTGAATACTGTGGCGAGGAGTTGTAGTAGGCGATATGGTCCTTCTTTGATATGCTTGTAGGTGATACCATCCATACCAGGAGCAGTATTTTTCTTGTTGGCTGTAGTGGTGATAATATCTTCAACAGTAATCGGTGCTGTGAGCTGTTTATTCTCATTGATCTCATGGCTGGCATGAGGCTGAAGTTCTGGTGCGTCCAAGTTGACACGACGAATAGGATGGTTTCTGGCTGGGATGGTAAGCGGCGGCGTAAAGATTTCCTGGAGATGAGCTGCAAAGGCATCTGCTTTGTCCTTGTCAGATTGTAGAGGCTGGTCATTCTGTATCAGTGGATATGTTGCGGCAGTGCGTTGTCCAGTTAGAATATTGAACCTTTTCCAAAATTTTGTTGGATGGGCAGTATCGTTGAGTTGATTACAAGTCTTAACCCATTGACGGAGTTTGTATGCATTTAGAGAGTTACGTACGGTGCGCTGAAGTTGACGATGTAATTGAAGAGAAACTGGATTGCGCGTTCGAATGTAATCACGGAAAAATTGACGGGAGCGACGTATTAAGGTAAGGTATTGTGGAGGGAGTTTGGGTCGGTGTGGTGTGGAAGTGGTAGTAGGTATGTATAATTCTGATTCTGATTGAATAGTTTCGCTGATGGTGTCCATGGTTTTGTAGAGCTCTGCTTCTGTAGTGGGTGCAACGGTAGTTCGTAGATGTTCATCGATGTAGTTGCGATAGTCGTCCCACTTGGCGAGATCGTATCGGATGGTTTGTCTTGGGGGTAAAGGGTTAGGTTGGGATTGAGGACGGCGTTGGAGAGTCAGTTTTATAGGTACATGGTCACTGCCTATAGTATCCAGGACTTGGATTTGACTGCGGTTTGGTAGGTTAGGAGACAGAATAACTATATCTGGAGTTGTTTGGGAGATAGGACGAGTAGGTTTGGGTAGTGGTTGTATGAGACCATTGGTAGAGGTGTTAATAAAGTTTGTGAATTGTGCTCGTTGACGATCGGATCGACTATGGATATTTATATCAGCCATGATGATATAGGTTTTGAAGTTATCAGAGATGTACTGAAAGAACGGAAGCGGTATTGGGTGGCCTGGGCGTACATAAATAGTAACGAGAGTGATGTAGAGATTTTGAAAATAAACTGTGGCGATCAGATGTTCAGGTAGGTTCATAGGAGGTGCCGGGTGGAGGCGATGTGGGATGGTAGGTTTGTAGCCTATGACTACACCTCCGTTAGCTCTGAGTGCCGGTGTGGTATTTTCACGTCTGATGAGGTGATAGCCACGGATTTTGCAAGGTGATGTGGCAGTGAGATGAGTTTCATTGAGGAGAAATGCGTGTGCTTTTTCTTCGAGTAGAAGTGCTTCAAAAAGCGGTTTGTGTGTTGTAAGTGAGCTGATGTTTACAAATAGTATGACCAAATCCATAATTAAATGTATGATGAGTTGGTTGGTATGATTAGTTAGCAGGTTTTGGTGGAACAGTAACGAAATGTACATACGGACCAGAATATGTTGCATGAAATTTCACCTGAAATACTTGTTTTGCGGCAGTTTGAACTTGTTCGAGAATATGAGGTCTATGAGCAGGTTGGATGTTTTGTAACGTTAATGTGATGAATGATAGTAGCTGTTCGATGGTAACTGGTTGAGATAAAATTGGATGTTTTTCGATGTGGATTTCAGGTTCGGTAGTTTGTTCTGAGACTCTGAGAGGTACTATGAGGTCAGGTTTGGCTGGTTCAGGAGGAGGTCTAGCTTTGCACTGATAACTGTAGGTCGGATGTGATTGGTTACAAGTAGAGCATTTAGGAGGTAGCTGAAGGTTTGAACACTGACGGGTTGGGTGCTTACCTGAACAGAAACCACATTTAGGCTGATTGGTGCATTGATTTCTAGGGTGAGAGTTGTAGCATTGACATTTTTCGCAACGAATAGGCATGGGTGGTGGAGTGCGTGATGGTTCAACCCTATGGTGTTTACGATAGATGAATGCTCCCAAGGTAAGTAAATCGTTAATGGTTTCCTGCGAAGTAGTTAGAACACGTACTAGATATGTGGGACCGGCATTGCATTTGATGCGAATAAGGCGTGTGAATTCGTATGCTTCTTGGCGCAGTTCGTCAGTGATTTCCTCGTCAGTCCAGGTAGGGTCGACACCGCGTATCACTACGGAGGGCATCGGAGGTTTTCGTGGAGGTGGATCTTGTTTCGTGCGTTGTGAAGTTAGATTTATCATGGTGGTTGATTTACCAAAGATTTCCATGCTGTGTTTGTCTCGAATGTATGTTGCAAGGTTTGGATCTGGTGATTTAATTATCATACCGTTCCGTGTGGAAATGATTTGAGCTATGGTCTTACGAGGTACATATTTGCAAAACTGAGTTAGAATTTGTTTCGAGTTCTGAAATTTAGTATCGTACTTGCTTAACAGAAATGAATATGCATTTTCCTGAGAGATTGAGGCTGAGTCTTCAATAGTCATTTGATCAGATTCGTTGTCACTAGCGTTCGTTTGGACGTGTTGTTTCTTATTTGGTGGTGAGTTACTTCGTTTCCTATCTATGGGTGTGACCGGAGTACGAGACCGAGAACGAGATGGTGCTGCATTGTCTTGCCGTGATTTTCTGCCAGTAACTGTTCGCCATGAGCCGGGTGTTGGAACCGTTTGGGGAAGTCCTGGGTGTTTTCCGTCCGCCATATTATCAATCAGTCCTGGGGCCGAAGCCCGTGAAAGAAGGAGAGAGAAAAAGATGAAAACGAGAATCAAAATGGCTGATGAAATGATCAGTCTTTGTGCAATGACTGCTGTCTCCAGCTAACTTCACCCTCCGACAATGATAATTGCCGTCGATCCTAATGAGATCGTACGCGCAGTGTTCTCGCTTCTGCGTATTGCTTCACAAAGTCCTCGATACTGCACTAACAACTCCCAGTTAGGCTAGGTTTAGTTATGTTTGAAGTTCCCGCCATTCATTATTTACATTTCCGGTCTTTACAAATTACTGGTGTACATACATTTTTTACAATATAGAATATCTTGTTCTTATTAGTTCTTCGTTTCTTCCGTAACACTAATTAGTCTTCTTTATTCATCTGTCATTAACAAACATCAAAAAACAATAAAATTCTTTTCAAATACAAAAGGTTACTAACTTCGATTTTCAGGTGACAAAAGTACAGACATCTAGCGTCCACCTTGTGAAACTCCAAAAACGCTCATTTAACTTTCCTAATAATGCATAGACCATAACACAGTGAGGCTTGAATTTATAGTTAATTGGATAAAAGGGTTGACAAAGAACTAGATAAGTTTCGGATCTAACCTGATGTCAAGTCGGATGACATATAGAATCTTGAAACAGAATTGTGGTACGAAAAAGGCGAACATGTTCCCACGCTCGGTAGCGAGTGGAGGTAAGGTAGATCAAAACGTTAGGAATTGAATAGACTTTAAATATTCATAAAAAATGGTTGGTAACAAGGAAGGGTACCCAGGTGTAACACGCAGATTGTGATAAGATTGCACAGACATAGAGAACATCGAAAAAGAAGCGACACGTATTTTTTTATATCGGCCAACAACCGTATTGAAAGGGTCATAAACATGGGGTCAAAATGAGATTGTGTGGAATATTGCGAGAACGAGAAGGGATATCGGAAAAGGTTAAATGTACGAAATACTACCCATAGTCGACGCAAGACAATGAGGTAGGACGCACCCATGCGAAGAAAGCAGAACATCCGGAAATGGACTAATCACACATTTCCGGATTTCCAACATTGCCACAATGTGTTAAGGAAATGAGCGAAGAGGGTGGCAAGGAGCAGGAAGAAACAAGAAACGAAAACGGAAAATACGTGTTTTTGCTTTGGGTGCATACTTCGTCCGTATCCGAAAGAGACGCAGATTCATCTCAATGCACGAAGATGGGAGAACACTCAGGAAGGATGCAAACGCCGTGCGTAGAGTCAGCCAGCGAGACAGTACAGCACAGTGGGTTGCATATATATCAGAACATCAAGTTGAATTTTTTAATTTGAATTTATTTTAAGTCCTTTAGGCAACTATGGCTCAGTTCGTATGGATGATGATGTGATGAATTGGTGGAATGAAGAAAGTGGGAGGAAACGGGAAGACCTCGAGAAAACCCACGGACACGGTGTTTTGTCCACCACAAAACATCAAGTTGAGTTGTAGAAAGAACTCATAGATAAAGGATTGCAAGGTCAGATGACGTAGTACGGCATGGCACGTGCAGGTACTGTAAGGAAAGAAAGAGCAGGTTGATGTTGGAATTTCACTCTGGACGCTGTCTTGCTCTGCGAGGCTAGAAGCATATCACAGTAACAATGCAATCTCTACCTGACATCACACATAGCTACACAATACAGCCTGTTATATCTGCCAGTGGAAAGTTGCTGTAGCCCATGCTCATAGTCTTGAAAGAGCTTCATGGTACGTTTGGGCCACGGATTCAACAAACAATGTTCCGCCCACAAAACGTATACATTTGTGCATCATCATCTGGGAAAGTACACAACAAATCATTAAGACGTGCTTCCAATCGGTGTTCCTTCCACAAGTCAATGAGCAAACGGTACTGTTAGTCGACTCGTGGACGGGTTATGATCGAGCCGACTTGGCAACAATAATGCCACTGAACAGGCAGTGCAACATTATGACGATACCTACGCACACAACTGGGTTAATACAACTTCTGGACGTGTATGGTGTCAGAGTTTGGAAGAACTTCGTACGCAAAGTATCTGATGCTGTACGCCTTCAACAACTCAACATCAATCTACACAGCAGAGACAATATGCTGCCACTTCAATCCCTTGTGCATAATCAACTGTCGTTTCCACGGTACATACGTGTATTCTAATAAGCGTGGTTTCGTTCTGGATACCTTTCAACACGACCAGAGTACTTTCCAAATCCAGTGGAGTTTTGTTTTCATCAGTTGACGTCATTGGTCTGCGCAGCAGAATGGCAGAACCCATCCATCATCAAGTGTTCGTGGTGACAACTGTTTTTGTTTGAACGATTTCTTGCTGAAATATCATTTTTGTGCTACTTATCAGGAGTGAGATGCTTGTTTCCAGCATACACTTCTGCACACTGTTATGTTGTACGCAAATTTTCGTGACTACTCACGGCTGACTCTACTCACGGTGTTTGCATCCTTCCTGAGGGTTCTCCCATCTTCGTGCATTGAGATGAATCTGCGTCTCTTTCGCATACGGACGAAGTATGCACCCAAAGCAAAAACACGTATTTTCCGTTTTCGTTTCTTGTTTCTTCCTGCTCCTTGCCACCCTCTTCACTCATTTCCGTAGCACATTGTGGCAATGTTGGAAATCCGGAAATGTGTGATTGGTCCATTTCCGGATGTTCTGCTTTCTTCGCATGGGTGCGTCCTACCTCATTGCCTTGCGTCGGCTATGGGTAGTATTTCGTACATTTAACCTTTTCCGATATCACTTCTAGTTCTCGCAATATTCCACACAATCTCATTTTGACCCCATGTTTATGACCCTATTTGACCCTTTCAATACGGTTGTTGGCCGATATAAAAAATACGTGTCGCTTCTTTTTCGATGTTCAATCTGTCTGTCAATTTCGATGTATGTGCAATCTTATCACAATCGGCGTGTTACGCCTGGGTACCCTTCCTTGTAAGTATCGTTTGAAAAGGGTTTAGTCACGGTGTAGAAGATAAATGATAGATCGAACAAAAGACATCTAGGGAGATCAGTCACCGTAAGACTTCAAATACTAAAGGGTTGGTATGAAAATGTTAGTTACGAACAGCAAAGCGTACCGCCGTAAATGGAAAATCTCCGACAAAGATCGTGGGAGAGATTATCGCGACGTGAAAAAATGATCGAACTCAGTGATGTGGTAGGAGGGAAAGACCAGTGAAAACGAGAATGAAATATTAATGAAGGCTTTAGTTTGTACCCCGAGAACGGAATCTGGAAATGAAAGAGGAAAAAATAAGTGGTGTGGCCCGATCGAACAGGGGAGCTTGAGTGTGATACCAAAGACATTGTCGAACGGAAGAAGATGCGTGCCACTGATATGTAATTAACGGTAGAAACAACATCGAGTGATTGATCAGCCGTTGAAGAAGAACCAAATTAAAAGTACGTACAAAAGAAAGTAACTGAAGGAAACCATGTGCCAGTATAATTTAACATATTAATAGTCAAGTTAACTATACATAGCAGTCCCATATTTTAAAGATCGGTGGATCAGTGGCGGCCAGCACGCGACGTGTTAACAAGTAGGTGGTTGTTGTCGATGTTTCGCGGTGGGACCACCTCCTTTTCTCCAGTTATACCATCCGCGTTCCGCTTGTGGCAGAGAAGCGACAAATCGCCAATGCGCCACACCACCAATGACTCAAATCAAAGCTGCCAAAAGACCGACTTTTTCCGTTGGTGAAAATAGGCGAGAATTTCCGAAGGTTAGTGATAATGGTTGCTGTATATTGGTATAAAATTTAATTGAATTTTGTCTGCATGATTATATATTAATGAGTTTGAATTTTTCAACTTGCTGCAGCGGGATTTGAACCTGGAACCTCGCAATTTGTAGTCGGTCATACTAACCATTATTCTGTTACTACTTATTGCCGAAACAAAATACACTTATATTACAAAATAACTATTATTATAACAGATGATACACATACAAAATAGCAATATCAAAAATATAGATCAGTAGCCAATTGTATTTAAAAATGAGGTAAGTCAATAAATTGTTCTCTAAACATAAGAATACAACTACTTCTTTTTTCACTCTGATATATTTTGAAATCTACATAATATTTAATTGATATACAAAAATTTCGTTATCAATAAAACTATATGTTAATACTATCTGTAATGTGTTTGATATCAGTCACAATAAAAACTTTCGTTTTCACGTTAGATTATAAGTATATTGTATATTGTAAATTATAGTTTCGAATGAAAGAAGCTTAATAGATATACGAACTACATGTAATTTTTTTATAAACACATTCCATAATTTAAAATAATTTCTACATTAAGCAATAGTGAATCAGATTTGGCACATTTACAACATAATGATGAATTTATTATATCATATTTAAATAATGTATAGATTTATTACAAATTTGATTTAAAATTAAATAACAGATATTATAGAAAAATGGATCAAATTTCGAAAAGGAAAAACATTTCCAAATAAATTCAAAATTTTTTAGAGAACATTTTTATTCTATGAATAAAACGACATTTTTATATCGCGAGTAACAAAATTTATATAATTCCGCAGTAGTACATTATTCAATAGTATGATGAAAAATCAGAGCATATTCTATTTCTACGAAATCCTCATTTGTTACTTCATTATGTAATATTGTTTGTCCCAGACTTACGTTCCAAATTATTACATTAATTTTTAAAGCAAACGTTAATTTCAATTTGCTGATTCGGTTCATTATTAATAGAAGAAACACTTCCATGTTTTTGACATCTTTTTTTTTATTACTATTTTATGTTATCAACTTGATTGTCAATATTATAGTCACTCACTAAACGAATTAGCTCTAGAGTTGCCAAGAAGGAAAAGTTATCGTCAAAATAAAAACATGTACGTTTGTCATTTGTCGAATTCCGCTTAGTTTCGGAGCTACAGGTTTCGGAATACGTGAGGAAATAAATAAAATGCTCTTTTAAGAATTAACCAAGTTAAGAGTCAAAGTCATGGTTTCACCACTCTTGCAGAACAATGAGGAATCCAACGGTGTATGGCTCGTATCTGTCCAGCTTGTAGTTACTGAGATCTATAAGAAATACAGATTGAAAACACTAAAGTACTGAAAACCAACTGACAGTTTTAAGGTCCAAGTAATAGTTTTCCACAAAGTTTCAGATCATGATGGATCCAATGGTGTATAGATCATATCTGTCGGACTTGTAGTTGCCGAGATCTAGGGGGAAGGGGAGAACAGAAAGTCATTACGAAACCTATATCTTCCTTTATTATGGGTGCGCTGATAAAGTAATAAAGAAAGAAAATGCCCATGGCCCAGTAACTGTCACCCATGAACATGTTTCAGTTTTAAGTGATTATCGTAGAAATCCAGCTCTTTACACCCAACACTTTTGGTGGAAACTTGTATCAAGATAGCCTTAAATGAATCGATAATAGGAATCGAATTCCACAATGACAGATCCTTCCAATAGCAGATTCTCCACATCCTGAGCTTTTGATGTGAGCTGGCAGTCTGCAATGAATCGACCAATATAATTTCGAACTGTCACTGAAGCAGTCACCGGAGCTTAAACCGTAACTATCATTGCTTCATTGTCGTCTGTGACGTCACATAGGCAATTGAATACCATTGCTTGTCGAAACCCCTGGAACAATTTAAAAGTAACGATTTCCGCAAAGCCAATGTCACATATTTCTTAATATACATGTACTCTTAAGAGGTTTCAGTACTCATGGTGCATTTGTGTGTGAGAGCTTTTATATTTTTTTTTTAAGATATTGGACAAATGACAAGGAATAAAATAAATTTTAGAAAGCGGCCCCAATAAAACTTGCGAATGTGTATCTAATGTCCTATAAGATATTTTGACATTATTTTTGGCTGACAAATTAGAATACCCGTATTTGATGACGTAATACGCGTACGCAATTACAACTGTTATAATGCCTTAACGGAAATAAACAACGTCAAAATCTCATATAGTTCATTTGATACACAGTCACAAGTATTATTGGGGCCGCTTTCCAAAATTTCATTATTGCTTGTCGTCTGTCCAGTATCTTTAAAAATATGAAAACTCTCTCACCCACACACGCTTCTTAAGTAGGTACTGAGGCTTCTTAAGAACACATGCACGGAGTTCCAGATTCATCCCTTGTTTTCTCCTCCTATAACGAAGTTTCCCAAGGCAGAGATCGTAAATCATCGACTCGCACTTAATAATAAGATTTACAAAATTTCACCAAAATCAGTTTTGACAAAGATTACTTAAAGTTATAATATATGATGATTGCTCCCTATATATGCTACAATATATTGCTGTCAGTATAATACGCGGTTATAGCAAATATCGAAAATTATTAGACCAGACTTTTATATGATTGAGGTAATATAACTTAGAGGTCGTTAATTCTCCGCTATTACTTTTAAAGACCAAGCGTTCGAGTGCAAGGTGCTCGAACCTAACGACATCCTTGAATTATATATATTGTTTGAATTTATCCTTTGTGTACACCTTTCATAAAGACAATACGTCATATTATTACGGCATGTTGTTCAACTACCTTTGTGCACATCACACTCGGAAAATATGTAATTTTGGGACATACTGTCACAAGAATGTTTTTCTATTGATCACTTGTCTTTACGCTTTCACAGCACAATGTGTTCATACTGTTACGGTAGCATAAAAAAGACTTACGTTAATGAAATTAAGTAGTCTATGATTTAAAGACGAAGGAAACCTAGCCTAGTTTACAATGTTACGGGACCTAGGCTACTGTACTGAACAATACGATTCATCACTTATTTCGCTTTGTCTCTCGTCCTCTTCCCTGTATTCCTCTGCTTCTGGAATTGTTCGATTCGTCGCTTCTTCGTTCAGACGTCGCTTATCACGGTTATAGTGATAGTGTTTGTATTTCCTGTCGATGTTTCAACGGCACTTACATTCAAAATACCATTTATGTCAAGATCAAAAGTTACATCAATTTGTGGTACACCCTTTGGAGCTGGAGGAATTCCAGTCAGCTCAAAAGAACCAAGTAAATTATTATCTTTTACAAATTCTCGTTCGCCTTCATAAATTTTTATACTAACAACAGATAGATTGTCGTCATATGTACTATACCTTCTAGTCTTCTTTGTAGGTATACGCGAGTTACGCTCAATAATAACACTCATTACATCCCGAATGTTACCTATATTTGCACATATACCTAACGAAAGCGCTGTCACATCCTCAAGGACTAAGTCTTTTACTTCATCTGATTTATCACCTTTCAGAACAGCTGCTTGTATAGCAGCTCCACAAGCGACCGCCTCGTCCGGATTGATAGATGTTTTGATATTAAATTTATCTATGGAATTTAGGCAACTAAGGCTTAGGCTTGGAATGACATATTTACCAAATCTTTTTCTATAAAAGAAATCATGAACCAACGCTTGAATTTTTGGAATGCGAGTGGATCCACCAACAAAAATCACATCATCAATATCTGACCTATTCAACCGAGAGTCATTGAAAGCTCTTTTCATGGGCTCTAAACACTTATAAAATAGATCAATATTGAGGATTTCGAAACGACTACGGCTAATTGAAGTATGGAAGTCTATGTCTTCAAACAAACGTTCTTCTTCAATTGTGGCCTCTTCCTCAGAAGACAGCTTTTTCTTCGCCTCTTCACAGGCTGCACGAAGACGAAGTAATGCAGATTTGCTTCCAGTTAAATCTCTGTTGTACTGCCTCTTGAACTCGTCTGCAAGATATTTTACCATTGAATCGTCGAAATCCTTGCCACCCAGATGAGTGTCTCCTGCTGTGGCTTTCACTTCAAACACACCATTTTCTATGGACAGAACGGATACATCTACCGTTCCAGCTCCTAAATTGAAGACCACCACATGCCTCTGCTCCGGAAACTGAAAGAAAGGAAGAATTACAATTCCACTAGAATTTTACGCTATGTGAGATATTAACAGCACCTTGTCGCTGAAGTATTCTTCCTCATTGGGTAAGGTAAGGTTAAAAAATCACGTTATGGTTAGGTTCGCATAGGTTAGGAAAATCACGTTCGATGTATCTTTTTTGTACAATAATCACTTTCACCGTTCGGAATAATTCATACTCCCGCGAAAGTAAAAGTTTATTAACAACTTCCGCAGTAACGAATACGTTCCTTTAGTATTGGAAGAAGGTTGTGTCTAGCGCAAGAACGTTACTTGCGTTACTTTCTCTTACTATCCCTACAGGATTATTTGTTGAATCAACGACGTACTGCGCACGCAGCCATAGACAGAAGCTATCTGTATAATGTTGATAACGGTGTGAAAATTAATACTATGGGATGGTGAGATGTCGATTATTTACTGCTATAAAGGTGATTTATAAGGACGTTATTCTTTTTAACTTCTAAAAAAGCTCTTAAGAAATGAAGACAAAAATAAAATTTTACAAGTTCTTATAACAAAATGTTATTGTCAATTCATACATTCAAGTATAAAACGTAGATAATTTTAAGTGGTTTCTTTATCTTGAGTTAATTTACTTAAAGAAATTGATGTCGTTAGCCAAATTAGACTTTGAAGCACTAATTTCTACGCAAATTCTCATGTATTTAAATTAAAGTTTTGATTTGGCTCAATCAACAAATAAATACCAGAGTCTCTTATGGCTCATTCATTTTATGTTATATCATGAAATGGAATCGTATATTAATGTTACAAATAGCTTCGGGAGAACGTTAGACTTAGTAATCAGTAACCTTCCTAATGTGACAGTAGTTAGAGAACTGCATCTATTAGTTAAAGAGGATGCTTACCATCCATCACTTAGTAAAAGTTTTCCACGCGTTCGAGAAATATATGTTGTGCATTGCTTACGTGCGGCCTTAAAAGAGTTCGGACTTCGAGCTCGTAATATCAGCGGATGACGTCCGAGACAAATCACTCCTCCGGGAGAATGACTTCTCTGGATTTGGCTCAGAGAAAAGAATAAGATAATTCTTAAAATCACAGAAGACACAAAATCATCAAATAACCAGCTTACAATGTCTGCCAAGCGCCAGCCAAATCTACTAAAATTTGATATTCAGTTTTGCCCCTAGCACACGGCTGATATACAACCCGCACGACACATTACTAAGGATACCTAACGGGAGCCAGATACCTGCCTCGCAGATACATAAATTACGGTTCGGCTGCGGCGAAGTAGGCTACGAACTTAACAGAGCTGTAAATAACATAAATCAAAATAATGCTGCTCAAAGTAGAATCAACTTGCTTTAGAAATGTGAGGTTTTAGGATCAAGCTCTTATTGTGAATGATACTCAAGCTTTTTGCGAGAGATTAAATAGTACTTTACTTTCTGAAAAAACTTTGCTTGCACTAATTTTTTTGTTCAAATTCATCTAATGCTCCAATAATATTAATTTTCAATCCACCCAAAAGTCCCATACCAAATCCCCCAGCCATGCGTAGAGCTGAAAATTCTACGAGGAAATTCGTCTATCCAACAGTCGGTAGAAGACTCTTGGCCAAATTTTTTAGTGCGGCAATAGTTCTCAGAATTCCTCTAAAGGATAGCCAGTAATGAACTCTCTTCGCTTACCTATGAATTTAAATATAGTACATTGATCAAATATGTCTGTTCCCCTTCGGCCTGGTTGCAAACCTGCACTCACTTCGTTGAACGCACAGGTTTGAGCCGATTACTCTCAAACTTTAACAAATGTCCAAACCCACAGTATCCCTAGCTATTCCTACCTTAGAAAAAAAAACAATTCTTTATATCAATTTTCACAAAAACTCAAATCTGGTTCAAACTGTGTTTATATAATTAATATGTCCTCTAATTTTCCTCTCGGGCTCCTACATGTGGGATGGATTGGAGTGAAATTATTTAAGTTTAACTTATCCCCAAGCAAAGATCGTCAATTCGGTAAGAATCGACTTCAACAAAGGACTCAAGGAATCAAGAGGCAGCAGTAGCCTCCCTTTCTAATTCTCCCAAGTTTAATTCCCAACCCTTTTTTTTTAAAAAAAAAACGTCGTCAGAGGAACTGGTCAATAGACTTCAGTGAAATTTCCTTGCGCTGGCCAGATTCATGTCTCATTCCCTATCACCTGCTCTCTAGGGGGGGGGGGGCTTGGAATGCAAATTACTAAATTTAAAGTTACTCCTCAACAAAGTAGTCGATCGGTAAAAATCAACTGAAGCAAAGGTATTCGGGACTCGAGAGGCAGCAGTAGCCTCCCTTCCTAATACTCCCAAATTTTCTTCCCCACAAATTGAAAATCTGGCAGAATCGCGGGACGGTCGCGGCAGCAAAACTTAGCATGTCCCAACCAAATAAACAAGAAATTACCGAATTCCCGTACCCAATCATTATCCCGACATTATGAAAGAATTTAAATCGAATCAAACGGGAATCGATCCCAGAGCCAGTGAGTCCCTCCAAAAATCTTAGCAGTAATGTTCATACTATAATACCTCTACTGCATGTCTGCCGTATTCTGTGTCTCCGAGAATTTCCATCACGGCTGCTCACTGGTCTCGAGCAACGGCCCCTGATGCTGCTCGTCCGAAGACAAAATTTACTCTGAGAACTGCGACCTCCCCAACAACCGATTTAAAGCTTATATAGTTTCCCTGACGCAAAAAAACCCACTGGTCTTCTGGCTACCAAAGGAAAGGACACGAAGGTAGCTCAGCCAACAACAAAACGGGGTAAAAATAGCTATTCACTCCCTCAGGCTTTTTCTGTACCCTGTAAAAATAAAGAAAAATAAACTGGCCGAAGAGAAATCCGCTGGCCCCTTGCTCTTTCGACTTTCTCCTGGTTCAGCTGGAAAAATACTTTAGAAATACATACAAATATTCAAATGATTAAAAACTGAGTACATAAGAATTAGAATATAGAACAACAAAACATTAACATGATTAAATACCTAAATATGTCCCGGCCGGGCTTTTTAAATACCTTATTAGCATATACACATAAGAATATTATTAGTATTGTTTTTTTTTTAGATTAAATGAATAACTAAATATAATTTATTTACACATTTGTTAATGGGAAAGGGAGTTGTGGTACACAGTGCCACAACATATATTAGGGTTCAATTTTCAGGAAGGCAATTATGTATATCTTTATAATGAATTAGCTAGAGTAGATTGGCGAGATTTGAAAAACATACGGATGTGAATAAACTAGTTGATGAGTTCTATAAAGTAATTTTAGCAATATTTCAAAAGTGTATTCCAAAGAAAAGGCCAACGACATAAACTTTCCCTTGCTGGTTTACTAAAAGCATAATAGACAAAATAAAATGAAATGGCGTCATCGCGTCAAATGGCTTAAGGGGAAGGGAACGACCGATCATCAATATCACTATAACGAGTACTGCAAACTGCGTAAGGAAGTGAAGCGGGAAATTGAAACAGCACATAATGCGTTCATTTCTAATGCTGAAAATAATATTACACAAGACCCACAGCACTTCTGGTCCTATATCAAAAGTAAATCACGCCATCTTTCTCCAATACCCATGTTATATGAGGGACAAGCAACGATGAGGTAACCACTGCTTTCGCTCAGCATTTCCAATCTATTTACAATAAATCTTCCTCAACTAAAACGACTGACAATTTACTACTTGATGAAGACTACTTGCAGGAGGAATGTCAGAACTTATTCCAAGTCTTAGAAATAAGTACGAGTGGCATTCAGAAAGATGCCTCCAAGCCCACTAGTGGACAATAGTACTGCAAACATTCTGAACTGTTTATCATTAATGCACTGATGTTTAAGCTATAGAATGTCACTTGTTTCATCTTCCTAACTCTTCTCGTTCCAGAGTAATGGAGCAATCCATGGCATCCAGTGGTGATGTCCGGTTGAAACAGCGGGCTGTCACTGAATTTCTGACTGCGGAAGATTGTGTACCCAGCAACATTCATCGCCGTATGACCGCACTTTACGGGGATGCCTGTGTTGACGTCAGCACTGTGCGGAGGTGGGCAAGGACGGTGAAAGACCAGCCGCATCAAATCTCCATGATCAGCACCGAAGTGGACGGCCCGCAAACGACGTCTGATGACGATCATCATCATCAAGTGGACGAGTTGATTTGGGGCAATTGCAGGATCAAGCAGCACGAGATCACAACAACGCTCGCCATTTCCATTGGTTCAGTGAAACACATCATTAAGGACCTTCTGCGTTACAAGAAGATGTGAGCTCGTTGGGTACCACGGCAACTCACGCCTGACATAAAAGAGTCGAGGAAGAGAATCTGTCAGCAGCTGCTCCTGCGATACGAACAGGAAGGTGACGACTTTCTTCGCAGAATTGTTACTGGCGACGAGTCGTGGACACACCATTACGACCCGGAAACGAGGCTCAGTCGATGGAGTACAGCCACACGTCCTCTCCTCCGCCAAAAAATTCAAAGTTTTCCCATCTGCTGGCAAAGTGTTGTTGACCCTCTTTTTGGATTGGGATGGGGTCGTGCATACTGAATTTGTGCGAAAATGTCAGACAATAAACTCAGATCGCTACGTTGACGCCCTAAAGCGACTGCGGGCCAGATTGCAACGCAAAGATACAGGCAATTCGGCTCCACGACAATGCTCGTCCGCACACAAGCCACAAAACTCAGGAAGCACTGCAGCGCCTGAGGTTCACGTAAATCTGCCTCATCCTGCCTATAGTCCGGATCTTGCACCCTGCGACTTTTGGGTCTCCCCCAAACTTAAGAATCACCTTAAGGGCCAACACTACAGTTGTGACGCGGAGGTAGAAGCAGCAGTTCGGCAATGGTGTCGCCAGCAGCCACCACAATTCTTCGCCGACGGCATGAAAAACCTTGTTTCGCGTTGGCGTAAGTGTGTTGCCCGTAATGGGGATTATGTTGAAAAATTGTGCCACTATTTGTAGCTGCTCACACTGCAAGCTTTCCACTGATACCTGTATCGGTGCTACCTGTCAAACACAAATAAAGGTATCACCTTAGAGGCATTACTTTGTGAATCACCTTCGTATCAGTGGCATTCAAAACGGCCATACAGAAACCGATACCGAATAAGACAGTTGGGCCTGATAATATACCAGCTTATATTGTGAAGGGTTGTAGTGATATATTTAAAGATTCTCTATATACGTTATTTAATTTAATAACAACAAGTGTCCTTCTGGATACGTGAAAAGAATCAATTATATGCCCAGTTCCGAAAGCAGGCAATAAAAATAAAGTGGACAACTATCGTCCAGTAGCCATATTGTCAATGATTGCTAAAGTATCTGAAAGTGTCATTTATAATCAGGTCAAGCAGGATGTTAAGCTGGCAATATAAATGGATCAACATGGCTTTTTACAGAAGATATCTACTGTAACTAACCTGGCTCTAATTACAGACTTCATAGCTTCCGCTTTGGACAATAAAGAACAAGTAGATGTTGTATACACGGATTTTAAGAAAGCATTCGATACTGTAGACCATAATATGCTAATTCAAAAGCTTTCCACATTGTTTTAATTCTTCTATTATCCAATTCTTCAAATCTTATTTAAGTAACCGTTGACAATCCGTTCTATATAAAGAATATAAAACCAATTATTTTTATGTCGGTTCCGGTGTTCCTCAGGGATCTAATCTTGGTCCTCTTCTGTTTCTATTGTTTATTAATGACTTACCACTCTATATTCAAAACTCTCATAAGCTGTTGTTTGCAGACGGCTTGAAAATATTCGTTAATGTAAAGTCCTTGGTTGACTGTCTACTGCTTCAACAAGATTTGTCCAGTATACTGAAATGGTGTTCTAGGAAAGACTTGAAATAAATATTGGTAAGTGCAAAGACATGACCTATAGCAGGCGGGAAATAACTTACGATTTCACTTACTCGATTAATGGAATAAGCTTAAAAAATGATACAATTAAAGATTTAGGTGTTGCATCCGACAATAAACCAACCACTTCGCCCCATAACCAATGATGCATATATACACCTAGGATTTCTTGGTATAGCAACCAAGGAATTTGCACTTTGAAAACTCTTTACTATTTCTATGCTAGGTCCGAACTAGAATATGCCTCACTTATATGGAATACCTCTGTGAAAGCAAATTGTCAGAAGATCGAACACGTACAAAGCAAATTTTTACGTTTTCTCACATACAAACTACCCGAAATACGAATCTTACAACAATTTAATTGATACGTTTACATTTCAGAAACTTAAACAAAGACGAACATTAAATGACTTACTTTTCTTGTACAGACTTTTGCACAATAAAATAAACTGTACCGAATTAATTGCAAAAAATAGTTATTAAGGTTCCGTCCCTCAGAACACGCAGGGGAAATAGTGGCCTATTATATTGCAGCAAAGCTCGTACAAATGTATTAAATGTGTCACCTACATGGAGAACTAGTGCTACATATAATGAAATAGGTAAGAATTGTACAAATTTGGACATATTTGGAAACTCGGAAGAACTTTACAAAAAAATTAATATAGAATATATTGTAAAAAAAATTTTTTTGTACAACAAAAAAAAAAGAAAAAGAGTATAGATGTTTTATTATTTGTGCAATTAAATGTAACAATTATTGTAAACGCTATGAATAAGCATTAAGGCTTGTTGTGTCGATGAAGTAAATAAATAAATAAAATTAAAAACTTCTCCTGGCCTTCAGAATTTGACGTCGAGCCAGACTTTTTCTTCTTTCATTTTTTTAAAAATAAATTGCTTAGTATAGGAAAACGCTAGTTTCTAATCCTTCAGATGGTTTTAACCTCCCGATTAATATCAAGGAAGTTGAAACTGACACTATACACAACGGATGTTATGCTGGTAATACTTGAGTGTTCCGAAAGTTTGATTACGAACATAAAGTTTGATCCTTTAAAAATAAAGTATTGAGAAAAATTAGGACAAAATGGCCAGAGAATAGAAAAGGCTACATATGAACTCCAGCTCTACTGACTATACGATTCACCTGATATTGTAAGATTAATGAAGTTCTGACGGTTCAGATGGGCAGGCCATGTAGCCTGGATAGAAAAAAGGAAGACTGTTTTATCCCATAGTGTTTGGGAAGACCAAGACGTCGTTAGGATGACACTATTAGAAGGAATCTACAAGACACTCACATAACCCCTTGATTTTGCATCACATTTATCTTTTAAAGTAAGCAAAGTAACAAATAAAATATATTCAACTCCATATAACACAAATGGTTAGAGAATTATCAAACTGAAGAACAGGAGTAGTAAGACCATGAAACTGCTTACGTAAGAAATATTATCTACCTTCATCCGCGCCTCAGTACAAGAAAAGCAAAATTCTTTAAATATTAGAACTCGTCCTGCAAACTCGACTAAGCGTATCTGTAGATGAAACAATTGGAGATCACCAGTATGGATTTAGAAGAAACAGGTTCACGTTAAACCAGGTTTTTGCCTTGAGACAAACCTTAGAGAAGAAATGGGAATACAGTGGAACTGTTCACCAGTTATTCATTGATTTTAAGAAAGCATATCACTATTACTGTTTAATTTTGCGTTAGACTAAGCGATTCAGAAAATAAAAGAGGACAAACAGGGACTAACATTAAATGGATTGAATCAACTGTTCGTATACGCAGATGATGTAGATTTAATAGTGGAAGATATAGATGCATTACAAAGTAACACCGATGTCGTCTTAGAAGCGTACGATGAGATAGGCCTACAGGTAAATATAGAGAAAACAAAATGCATAGTAACAAGTGCCAGCCGGGTGGCCGTGCGGTCTACAGCGGTAGGGCAACGCTCGAAGGTCCCGGGTTCAAGTCCCGGCAGCGGCATGGGTGTGGATTTTAATAGCTATGGGGTGAATCGTGACGGCCCGAAGTCCAAAGTTACTAGACTGACCCATATAAAAATAAAGTTTACAAAGTTTTTAAAGTTTTATAACAACAAGCAGAAACACTGGGAATGAAGGAAATCGGTGCATAACAATTAAGAATGAGAACATAGAGAAACTAAATAAATTAAAATACTTGGGAGTATATGTAACAAGCAAAAACGAGATCACGGAAGAAATAAAAAGTCGTTTAGCAACGGCCAACGCATGTTTTTACTCTGTCCAGAAACTCCTAACCTCGCGATTAATATCAAGAAAGTTGAAATTGAAAATATGCAAAATGGTTATTCTGCCGGTAATATGAGGGACATTCAAATGAAACCTGGTCAGTGCGTCTAACTGTGACTTACATGTAAGGTGTCACCACGTAACTGCGGGTATGGTGGCGCCATCGATTGGTAGAGAGGCTGACGCGTGCGCACCGTTTGGCGTTGCATAGAGTCAGTGTGGTTTCAAGAGAAGGTGGTCACACAAGTTAACGTCCACTACCGAACATGCAGAGTAAGCAGGAACAACGAGGAGTGATTCGATTTTTGGCGACGGAGGGAGTTGGAGGCCGTGAAATGTATCGACGGATGAAGGCTGTGTACGGTGAGTACAGTCTGCGTCGTTCAAGTGTTGTTGAATGGCGCAAAAGATTCCTTGAGGGGCGCGAGTGACTGGAAGACGATGCCCGTCCTGGACAGGCTCATCGTGTCATCACATCGGAAATGATTGCAGAAGTGAATGCTTTAGTCTTGGACAACCGCAGAATCACCGTGGACGAGATCCATCGGTTACTGGGTATTAGCGTGGGCACCGTCCACCCCATAATGCATCAACACTTGGACTTTCGAAAAATTTGTGCGCAGTGGGTTCCCCACCAACTGACCGCCGAACAGCGCAATACTCGAATGGCGCTGTCTTTGAGTCATCTGCAACGTTATCATGAGGAGGAATACGGCTTTCTGTCGCGTATTGTCACAGGGGACGAAACATGGTGTCACCATTTTGAACCGGAAAGGAAGCGTCAGAGCAAGCAGTGAAAACATGCGACTTCACCACCTCCAAAGAAATCAAAGGCCGTGCACACCAGTTCTGGTAAGGTCATGATGTTCTTCTTTTTTGACCACAAGGGCCCACTGCTTGTCGAGTTTCTGGAACGGGGTACCACCATCAATGCCCAGCGTTATCAAGCCACGTTACAGAACCTTAGACGAGCCATCAAGTCGAAACGCCCAGGCATGTTGTCTAATGGCGTTATCCTCCTGCACGATAACACCCGCCCACACACGGCTAATGTGGTGAAGACGACATTGCAGCAGTTTCGGTGGGAAACGCTGGAACATCCACCGTACAGTCCCGAACTCTCCCCGTGTGATTTTCATGTGTTTGGACCTCTAAAACAAGCTATTCGCGGACATCGATTCGCAACGGACGACGAAGTGTGTGACTGGGTCCAGGCCTGGATCCAACAGCAGCCTACTAGCTTCTTCAAGGATGGAATCGACCGGCTAGTGTCGCAATGGGATAAATGTCCCAACAGTTGTGGTGACTATTTGTGAGTATGTATACTGTGTATCACTACATGTGTGAGTATGTGTACTGTGTATAACTACATTTTTGAGTTAATACAATCGTTACCGTTACTTTACACTAGTGACCGGGTTTCATTTGAATGTCCCTCATACTTAACGGTTGCGATAGTTGGAGTGCGACCCTAGCAGATAAATATAAATTACGAGTGCAAGATATACGGGCCGAAATGGGACGAGATGACTGGAGAGTGGAGGAGACAGCATAATGAAGAACTTTACGAACTTTACGACTCAATCGATGTTGTTAGAATAATGAAATCGCGACGACTAAGGTGAACAGGTCATATAGCTCGGATGGGAGGAAAACTAAGATTATGTTCCATCTTGGTTGGTAAGCCGGAGGGAAGGAGACCATTGGAGAGACCGAGACGACGTTGGGGGGGCAATATTAGAAGAGACCTTCGTGTTGTGATGAAAACTGGCTTGATCTTGCTCAGAATCGACTCCTATGGAGAACGTTTGTTACTGCGGCGATGAATTTTTGAGTTTCGTAAGCCACAGGGAAAGTAAGTAAGAATTTTAAGCTGGAACAGTTATCTACACCGTTCACGTATTTACTGCTTGGGAAGCAGGAAATTTCTTTTGGATTGACTATAGCTCGCTCCTGGTAGTGATCTGAAAGGCAAATTGACTACGTTGGTTCAGAGAGGGATTCAGAGTCAGTTCTATGTTTATAAATCAGACTTCATGTTAGGTAAAATTAGGTTAGTTTACGTTAGAAATAGCAAAATTATTGTTAACTTAAACGAAGCTCGAATTGACCTGTCAGATAAGCTATAGCTACTCAAATCTTTATTGTAATTATTTTCACCATAAGTATGGTAAATAAAATCTTTGCTTTCGTACCGAAAAATGTCACCCACTGTCTCGACGCCAGTTTCTGAAGGACAGGGGATGTTTTGCATTTTAATTTAAATACATGAGAATTTGCGTACAAATTAGTGCTTCAAAGTCTAATTTGGCTAAGACATCCAATTCCGAAGCAGCCCACAAACGTTGAAAATATGTGGATTAAATGTTAGTACCAAAATGTTCCCTTGACGTTGTAAATGTACCTAAATGTCCACCTGTTCAATGGTTTATTCGACGTTGAATACTGTTTGAGAAGAAACGATGTAGAAACTGGTTCACTGTCTATAGGTATACATACATGTAGTTTCATTTTATCCTTTGCTTTCATCATGACATACGGTGTTAATTTTCTAACAGTAAATTATCCAACTGCTGCTGTGGGGTTCGAACCAGGTACGTTCCGCACTCCTCGTTGGTAGCTCGTCACTTTATCCCTTCATCCATAGATCCACCTTGAGAATCCACTACTCTTTACTGTATCTATTAACAGGAAGTCTATAATGAAGTGCTACGTCATGCATACGCACGTTTCACCATCACGTAAGGAAAAAGAATACAGATACTTTCCTTGTTTCTTGATCGTTATGTGCATTTTTCTTTAACACTTTGACCATCGTTGCACTATTACAGTTTGTATTTCTCAATAAGTGTAATATGTCGCCCTAGAAAAACGCATGTAAAGCGAAATCTATGTCATAGTTGAAAACACTTTACATTAACGCCCTATTAACGAAATTAAATGTTCGTTGAAATATAGTTTAAAATTCAATCTGTTTTCAACATGCAAATGAGAACATGAAAAATGTAGTTAATTTCATTGTATTTTCTTTTAATTATAATGTTTAAGCAATTAAATTAGAAATACAAGTGTGAAACAAAATCTAGGACATAGTATAAAAGAAAGTTAAAAACACGTCACATTAACGCCCTATCAGCGGTTGAAATATAGTTAATCTATTTTCAAGGTACACATAAGAACAAAAAATAGTGTGTGTGATTCAATTAGTTTTTAAGTATATATATATATATATATATATATATATATATAGCATTAGTAAGAAACACATTAAACAAAATCTATACCATAGTTGAAAATAACATATTGAATACACGTTGTATTAATGTCATCAACGCAATGACGTTTTTGTTGAAATATGGTTTAAAAATAAACGTATTTTTTTTTTCAACCGATAACGGTTAATCAACGAAATGAACCTAAAATCAACGCTGAAAACACGTATGTTGTTGCTGAGGTTGTTTTGTTCACAAAATTGGAAGAAGCAATCAATGTAATGGGATTCACAGGTGAACGTAAACCAAACTAAATATATGATGATAACAACACTTACAAGGTCAATATTAATGTACGGTTCAGAAGTATGGACACTCACTAAGGAAAACGATCTACGTGTATTTGAAAGGAAAGTAATCAAAAAGATCTTTGGGCCCATAAAAATGGAGAGGAATGGAGAATACGCTCCAACAGAGAAATAGAAGATATCCTGAAAAATAAATACTAGTCAGATACATAAAGGCACAAAGACTGAGGTGGCTGGGCTATTTGGAACGGGTGGAAGAAGATCGCCTTCCCAAAACGATCATGAACGTGAAGATTTATTCCAGTATAAGAAAAGGAAGAACTAAACAAAGATGAAAAGATAATGTCAGAGGACTTCCGAATATTGAAAGCGGTTAACAAGAAACAGACAGCAAGAGACAGGACAAGATGGAGGCAACTGGTGGAAGAAGGCAAAGTCCCATACCGGGCTGCAGATCTGTGTGCTAAGGTAAGGTACTGTATATTAGATGTATTCCCTCCTCCCCTCTTGTAGTGAGTCCCGGATACACACAATCAAATTTTAAAAACTTTTTACATAAAAAATAACTAAAACTGAAACAAAAATGACATCATTTTTAATAAAACTTTATTATTATAAAAATAACTATTCTAACTCTTTACATTTTTGCCCCCCTTCTTCACTGAAACCTCCCTCCTCGTCTTGTCATGAGTCCCGAATACCCACAACAATCGAATTTTGAAAACTTATCAACATTATAAAAAAAACTATTCTACTGAAATGAAAAAAAAAAAATATTTATCTTCCTCCCTTCCCTGTTTTTTTCTTTCCTCCTTCAAACACGCTCCTCCCGCTCCCCAGTCGCGGATCCCGGATGTCCGCCATTGCTTTTCTTATTCTACAATGCATAAGAAAGAAATGATACCACTCACAATACTTAACGATAAAAATGCACACGGGGATGTAAATGCGGAACCCACTATTGTAGAAGAATTTGAAATCAGCGATTTTTCTTCGGATTTTCGGTGGCTGGAGGTTTAGCGTATTTAAAAGATCTTTTTTACTCATGCTGAGATCGGCTGGTATTCTATAGCATACAATAGCCGGAAAAAAGTTAAATACAAAGTTCAATCTAGAGATGTGTTGGACTGACCATCGTCCAGATCGTGGGGGAGGGGGGGGGGCAATACTTTAATTTAGGAGGAATCAGTGCTTTGTAGAAGGTGACTAGAGAGGATAGCTTGCGTATTTCCTTAAGCAGGCCCAGCAGACGCATAGATTGTTTGGTGAGAGAAGTAATATGATCGGAGAAGGTAAAGTTACTATCAGTTATAACTCCAAGGTCCTTCTGCCTCTCATCTTTCCTAATAGGTGTTTCGTTTATAGAACGAAGAAATTTTAGATTTGTTTAAAGAAATCGCGAGTGTGCTGCATTTCTGGGGGTTAATTTTTATGTATCAATCCTTGCACCATGTATTGAAGCGATCAATAACACATTGCAGCAATGTAGCGCCATCTGGTTCAACTACTTTTCTGAATAATTTACAATCGCCTGCAAATAGCACAAATCCATTGGAGTTACAGACTAAGTCACTAGCAAGATCATCTATGTACAATACAAAAAGCAACAGCCCGAGCACACTGCCCAGGGGTACTCCAGACATCACAGGCTGAGAAACAGATGATACTCCAGATAACGCCACTTTCTGGCAATGGTCCTGTAGATAATTGGCTAGTAATGACAGAAATGGTCCAAGAATATTGTACCTATTCGAAATTTTGTACAGCAGATGAGTGTGAAAGATTGAATCAAAGGTCTTGGATAGTTCAAAATATATTACAACTAACTGTGTAATATTATATGAAATGCATTTGATGGCATGTAAAAGAAGACTACTGAGATTTGTGAGACATGAACTATTAGGCAAAAATCCGTGTTGAGCAGAGCAAGTGAGGTGAAATTTGAAAAGTATCTTTAATTATTCCTTTACAGTAACTTTCTGTGAAGCATCTATTAAAGAAAATTAAGATTGGAATCGAAATAGCGGAAGTCGTGTTGCGTAAAAAAATGTGTGTTAATGTCAGGATCTGAAGATGTATAAGGAGACAAAGACAGCAGGAGAGTATACACTTCCTTGGGGATGGTTGATAGGTTTGAGAGGATACAAGGAAAGACTCAGTGAATCGGAAGGAACGAAGATGATGTACTTACACGTGAAAATGTATTACAAAAGAAATCGTTATGGGATCAATGTATTCAAAATACTTGCAGATAATGGACAATGATAATTGCATTATCTTAGCTTGCTGGTGTCTATTACAGAGGTATCATCTAAAACAGCAAATTGAAAACAGAATGAGTACCAAAACCTCTTAATATTACCTTTCCACAAGTTCGTTGAGAAAACCTACCCTCTGTGTGAAGAGGCAGTTTACCTTCGAGGTACAGATATAACAGACGATCTAAGAACCAGTGAAATGGATTGACAGGCAGACAGACATTTACACATACCCATTGTCTGTTTGAAAAACAAGAATTGACATAATTAAATAATATATTTGTTTGTTGTTACCTTTTCTTTAATTCCATATGCAAGTGCAGCTGCCGCCGGTGCGTTTAGAATCTGAAGAACTTGAAGCTCAGCAATTCTTGCTGCATCCATTGTTGCATTTCTTTGTGCGTCATTGAAATTGCAAGGAACAGCAATTACAACATCTGTGACAGGCTGCTTCACGTAAGACTCTGTCGCTTGTTTCAATTTTTTAAGAACTAACGCACTCATTTCTTCCGGATAAAATGTCTGGGTCTTACCTTCATAATCAACTTGGATTTTTACTTTCCCATCACACTTAATAACCTGAAAGGGCCAATGTTTCAAATCTTCTTGCACTGTTTTATCTTCGAATCTTCTTCCAATCAGGAGCTTTGCATCTAAAATTAACAGAGAAGCAAGTTACGTTAATAATATTGCAACAGCCCTGCATGTATAAAGGAAAACAGAATACATAAACGCAGTAATTTACCGTCTTTAACGTAAGAGGGAAGCAGTGGCTATCCGCCCGTACTGTCCTCTCACCGTAGCACGCCATACTAATATCTTTGTATCGTGGGTAAAGGAGCGGTTGATTGTAACGTGGCAACTTGCAGAACAAATTATTTCGTTCACCATCAAAGTACAGTAGATGCAACATGACTTAATAGCTTCGCGTTTAATACAAAAGGGCGTAAGTGCACTGGATTTCCATATAACTCACGCCATTATGCCTTGAAAGCGACTATATGTTCCTTATGATGCTAATAGTAAAATTGACTTTGATGTACACCCGAAATATGTATCCGGAAGCTCAAAGTTGCATAATTCAAGATGGCGTCTGATTTAAACTTATTACTTGTTGTTTTCGAATATCGTTGATTTTAGAAGAAAGTTAATCTACCAAAAAATGTTTAGAACAAAATTATAAAGACGATTTGTTTTCTTAGTACAATCTTTCTTTGAGAAACATCCAATATAGCCTGCAATAACCACGTTAAGTTCAAATATTTGTGCATTATCCTTGAAAATGAGATGATTTAGAGGAAGTTTTACTCAAACAAAGTACTCATTATGACATTATGTACAACACTTGAACAAAACGTTACTTTCTGCTTCCTGATGAGTGTTTCCAGTTACTAAAACATTTATTACATCATCTGCGTGCACAACCCTCTTCTTCCAAATCTATGAACTAAGACAAATAACATATATAGAGAACGGCCTGAGCCAAATTTGATTAAAGATCTTAAAAATTAAATTTAAAAAGAATGCAGAATGTATATACAAAAAAATGTATGTCCTAAAGTAAGAGCCCTGAGGAATACCCTTGTTAATTACAGCTACTGAGGAATGGCATACCATGTTTCTTTCATTAACATCCTAGAGATCTGTGCTATCTGCTTTCTATTATTCAGATCAGATAAAAACAATCCTATATCTCTGATACCATGCAGACATATTTCCGTTAATAAAGTTAAATTATGCATGTTGCCAAATGCCTTAGAAAAATAAATAAATACAATGGCATGTTGTTGTTTTTTATTTACATTCTGAAGCTTTATTTATAAAGTCAAATAGTGCAGCATCGATAGATGTTTCTTCTGAAAACCATGTTGGCAAAGGGAAATCAACTTGTGCGTAGATAGTAAGTTCTTAAACGTGCCAATATGGCGTATTGAAATATTTTTGAAAATAATGATAAAATAAAAAACGGGACGAAAATTTTGCATATCTGCAATACTTCCTTTTTTTTTGTGAAAAAGGAATAATCTTACAAGCAAACATACTGATGGGGCAGGAAAAAAAAAACTTATGAATTTTTTCTTCCGTCATGTTTAGGATGTCAAAGTGTGTGCGCATGCAAATTTTGGCAACTCGAGGGCAATTACTTTGGGAGATATCGATGATATGAAAGTCAGATTCTTGTTTCTGGAAAGTGATAGAACAGTGTGGGAAATACCCTTATATTTCTAAATGCAAATGCACAGTAATAGATAATGGGTAGAAGTCACCACCTGTTGGAGAGTTTATCATTGCCGCCATCTTCAAGTCCGCCGTATTGAATCTAAATTGATTTTCTCAAATGGGAAGGGGTAGTGTAACATGTCATTATGGGCTAGAATTTAACAAGAAACAAGTTTCTGATGTCAGTTTTGCCGTAAATGTATTGTTGTGAGAGAAAAGGGTATGTAACCCTCGTCTGGACTAATGTTACAATAACGTTAAAACACCCATTTTGTTTTGAAATAACAAAGGAAATGAAACCCAAATGCACAGAAATCTATATCGATAGGGTACTGTAGCCAGGAACAATTAGTATGCGTTTGGGTCTCATTTCCTTTGTTTTTCAAACCGAAATGGGTGATTTCAAATTATTGCGTCATTACCCCAGACTAAAGTCACATTTTCATTCACAACAATTCATCAAAACTGACATCAGAAACGTAATTCTCGTGAAATTCTAGCCCAGAATGACATGTTACACGACCCCTTCTCATTTAAGAAAATCAATTTAGATTCAATATGGAGGACTTCAAGATGGTGGCCATGATAAAAAAAACTCCAACAGGTAGCGCCTTCTATCCATTACTGTGTATTTGCTTTTCAATTCTTTCAGCAATTGAAAAATTTAAGGGTATTTTCACACTTGTCTATCACTCTCCAGAAACAAGAATCTGACTTTCATACCATCGATATCTCCCAAAGTAACTGCACTCGAGTTGCAAAAATTTGCATGCGCGAATACTTTGATATTCTAAACATAACGGAAGAAAAAAAATCATACGTTTTTCTGCCCCATCAGTATGTTTGCTTGTTAGCAATTTTTAGTCTGTTTGGGAAAACACCTGACTCAAAAGAGCTATTTATAATATAGTAAACTTGTTCTCCAATACGCGCAATTTCATCCAGACCTGTTGAGTTAATATTAGACAGCGTCTGAATATGGGTGTATAACCCTTCCATTGTATTATTTGGATTTAGAAAGATGCGACTTTGCTCCAATGAAGTTTGCTTATCAGATACACGATAACTGACTGTACGGAATCTCTTTACTCTCAACATTTTACAAGGTATTAAGTAATATCGTTCTAACACGCGTAAGAGTAGATGTACATGAAACACTTCGTGATAGTCAATTTCGATTTAGAAAAAGATAGATCTACGTTCCACCAGATTTTCGCCTTGAGATAAATATTACCGAAGAAATGGAAATGGAATGGGACGGTTCACCAGTTGTTCATAGATTTCAAGTAAGCATATGGCTCTAGCAAAAGGGTGAAACCATACAATATCCTGATACGATTTGGAATTCCGAAACAACTTGTTCAGCTAGTAACGATGTGTCTCAGCGACTCCTTAAGCAGAATGCTATACACTTGCTATGAGCTACTCTATGTACTGGCTAGAAGCTATTCAGGTTTAGTTCCGTTGATTTAAAGCTCTATAAATATTTATGAAACAATTTAACGTTAATTACAAATGATTTTATTATTGCTTTGTGAAGAAATTATTGTTTTTGTTATTAGAACGAAGTACTTGTGTTCAAAGGATGTGTATTACTATTGTGAACTTTACCTGTTCTAATTCCATGTGTTTTACAATGTTTGGGCTGAATAACTAATAAGTATTTAAACTGAAGCTATTTCATTATCTGGTTCGGTTGGTAGAGTTTAATGTTGTTATTGAGGAAGTGAACAATAGCTGGCGCGCGGATAAGCTCTTGAATTTAGTAGTAACTAATGAATTAAAAGTATCTTATGATGTATGGAAGTTTGAATTTACTAAGAGCGCATCATTATTTTATAAATACAAGTTCTTAGGCTTGTTGATTGCTTTACATTTTCAGTGAAATGTTTTGTCACAATTATTAAACAACAACCATGTATTGAGAGTCAACGATGTTAAAAGACTAGGGTTGGTATTTGTAAACGACTCGGATTCCAACTGGTGCTTAGAAACCCTTGTTCACCAAGTGGACCAAGCAAACCAGAGTTTTGAAATCTACTGTGTCTCTCTTCGCTTCAATCTGTTCTTTGTGGGACCAGACTCATCCAGCCAATAGTCCTAGCTTCGAATACAGATTGTGGAAGGAGTTTACATGCTCCTGCAAAGCTATCCCTATGGGTTGTCCCACCTTCAACTCGTTCATTAGTTACGCTCATACACACGAGTTCCAGAAACTTCAGGGTGGCAGGTTCGTTACCTGTACCCACTGCTGTAGCG
Source organism: Lepisma saccharinum (assembly GCA_022664845.1). Classification (NCBI taxonomy): domain Eukaryota; kingdom Metazoa; phylum Arthropoda; class Insecta; order Zygentoma; family Lepismatidae; genus Lepisma; species Lepisma saccharinum. The sequence goes on from JAGDQP010008279.1 coordinate 45,560, forward strand.
CTTTGGTTGCTTTGTCATATATTCATCTGTACGCTCCTTTCGCAGAACATCATGCCTAAACCACCCACGGAAACAGGAGAACATCTTCTGTCATCTATCGCCACTCAACCAGCCTTAACTATACGCAAAAATACTAGCACTGGAACAATTCTGAAACAATGCACCACTGGTTTATCAGCAACAGGCACATGCTCCCGTTCACCTTCTTTACGCAGATCAGGTAGTGACCAGTCGCCTCCAAGCAAACGCGCACACACTCTTAGTTCTTCTGACAATGACTCCGATACCGAGCGATTCATGAATATATCCGGCTGTGATTCAGACAATCAACTGCTTCATCCAAGTCAATAATCTATTCTTTTCTTCTAACCTAGTTCGACCCCCGGTATCAAACGCCAAAACAGCTATTCTGCAAACTTACAAAATATGTTTCCAGACAAGTTATCTCTGAAATTATTCCTACCAGAAATGGCATCATTATAAAATCCACAGACAGTAACTTGGCAAGCACAATTCGAAACAAATTTAGCTTTGAGATCTTTGGCACAAACGCGCATCTAGCTCCACTTTCAGTCAAGATCATCAAAATGTAACCACCACTACGACGTCCGCCTCAGTTATCAGTAGTGATACGTGGAGTTAATCCAGACATCCAAGACGACCAAGTAGAAGACGAGCTACGTGAAGGAGGACTCAATATCACCAAATATCTTAGAATCAAAACGCAAACTGGCACACCGAGCTACATAGTACGAGTATTAACACCGGATCAAATCGCCATAAACACACTACTACAATCAGGAGCTTTCATATTACATAGACGCCGTTACCGGGTCGAACCATCTCGAACACAGCCATCGCTACCACTCAGATGCGAGAAATGTCAGCAATATAACAACCGATTAATGTCCCAACCAACCTAAGTGCGGATATTGCGCAGAAAACCACCAAACCAAAGCCTGTCCAAACTAATCCAATCCTTCTAAGTGCAACCAATGCAACCAGTCCATATCCAACCTTTCCATATAGATGCCAAGCTCGCCCCAAACCTGACGAAGACCCCAACAAACCTTATGGCAGTCCCCTTACACCTACCACCAGTAACCCAACCACAGCCTCATCCTCCAGCTCTTCCACCTCCTACTACAGATCAAATCATTTAATTCCTCTCTCTCACATATTCCAAAACATCTACCCACATAACAGACCAGCAATTCTCCATGAAATCACTCTAGCAGCTCTGAAGTCTTCCAAGTACATCTCAAAGCCACATATTCAGGACCATATGTCTTCTTTTCCGTAGCCCCTACATCTCCCGACTAAACTCATTGTCAACTCACTATCATTTCACTTTTATTCTCATATTTGCATAGTAATCATAAATGTTCAGTGTAGGGCTTATCTATCTATCCATTAACCCTAGAGAAGCCCCTAGGAAAGAAGAATCATAAAGCATTTGTCCTCTATGTGCCAACGTGTTCTCCCGACAATTGCACTTCATTATCATACCTCCATAACATCATCGCTAATACCCTGAAACCAATTAAATGATTATAAGCAAAATGCTTATAATATCCAAGTTAGGAAATTGAATTAATAAATAAAGTTTAATAAAAATGTATGCAAATCTAATAGCCCAACTACCCGCCCTTAATTCCTCCATATAAAGTCCTAAACTACCCTGGCCTGAAAAGAGGGCATAACGCTCTCAACAGGTGCTGGCCACCCTCAATGGACCAGCAAATTTGAAAAAGAAAAATGTAAACAGACTTCGCTTTACTTTTATTATCTGTCATTGTATGGCCCACTACGCTGTATGATGATTTATTGAAGTCTATAAAAGGAGATTACCTGTTTTATATACAAGTTAATTTCTTTTCTAAGGTGGAATACCTTGGGCTAAAAGAGTTACCGTTGAGTCTCGCCCTACCACAGTGCATAAGCCGTGGTCTATTCAAAGTTGAGCATCTCAACGTTCATGCCGTAATCTGTTTAGTAGTTCGTCACGTCAAGACCCTGAGATCTTAATCTTTATTTACTGCAGCGTCCAAGAAGACAATCTTTTGGTTATTTCAAGAATACGTGTAGGTAATAATATATCAGGCAGTTTCGAGATTAGTAGCGGATTGAAACATGCCTTATCACCACTACTGCTTAACTTTGCATTAGAATATGAGTTTCAACCAACGTAATACTCGTATACGTGGATGATTTAGGTTTAATAGGGGACGATATACATGCACTACAAAGTAACACCGATGAGATAAGTCTAAAGGTGAACATAGAAAAAAACAAAATACATAATGAAAAGCAGAAACATAGATGATGAAGGAAACCGAGGCATAAGAATTAAGAATAAAATCACAAAGAAAGTAAATAAATTAAAATACGTGGGAACATATATAATAAGCAAAAGCGAAGTCACGGGAAAAATAAAAAGTTCCTTAATATCGGGCAACTCATGTTTCTATTAAGTCCAGAAACTCCTAACATCACGATTAATATCAAGAAAGCAGAAATTGAAAATATACAGAACGTTTATTCTGCCGGTAATACTATCCAGTTGCGAAAGTTGGAGTACGGCCCTAGCAGATGAATATAAATTACGTGCGTTTGAGAATAAGGTTTTCAGAAAGATATACGGGTCGAAACGGAACGAGATAACCGGAGAATGGAGAAGACTCCATAATGAAGAACTTCACTGAATGTATGATTCAATCGACATTATCAAAATAATGAAATCACAACGACTAAATTGGGCAGGCCATATAGATCGGGTGGGGGGAAACGAAGATTATATTAGTAACAATTATATTCCATCTTGGTTGTTGAGCCGGAGGTTGTAACGTCCTCGAGCTACCCCAAGTTACTCTCTCAGTAATGTTGCTGCTCCGGCTTCTGGCGTGGTATTTTGTTGAACCTCGGCGAACACCATATGAAGGGACTAGGGCAACCTATATTCTAGCTAGCATACAAGGCAGTCCACCGACCTTACGATTTACTGTGGGGTCTAACTTCAAGCTAAGCATGCAAAGGGAGGAAAGGGCGAAATAAAAACCAAGAACCCAATATGGCAATTTATTTCCAAGAGTTCCTATCTCAAGGGACTCTTAGCTGTTATCTGGACCGAAACCCAGTTACAACTAACTGAATTTACATTGCATCGACTGCTTATATACCCTACTTCGGGTGAGCGTTTGCTTCCGCCTTGATAAAATAATTCCAATATTTTATTTGGACCAATAGGAATTTATATTTACATCATAGTTATCAATACGCTATTAAAAGTCTTTATAGATTTTATCAAGTATTTGTTTTTAAATCTTTGAATCTCGTAACACTTGTATCTAGCTTAGCTTAAGCTATCTTCTATTTGCTAAGTTTATTTTATTTAATTACAGATAACATTTGAAATACATAGGTACACATTATGTCGATATCCATAACGTTGAAATGACAATCGAAGGGTCAGAGTTCATAATGAAAACTAGCTCTATCTTTTCCCAGAATAGAATCTAATGACGAGCGTTTGTTACTTTTGCGATAAACTTGCGAGTTCTGTAAGCCATAGATTTAGTTGGTAGCTGTTTTACACAGCAAAAAAAAAAAAAAAAGCTGTGTTAATTCAACACTTTCCGATTCCCGAGGGCGACCAGCACTTTTTTTTGTGTGTGTTAAATCAACACAACAAACAGTGTTCATTTCAGTGATTCAACACAATGGAGGGTGTCACAATAGCACTATCACAGTGTTGAATCAACGAAATCACATAACAGACGGTGTTGATTTAACAGAAAAGAAAGCTCTGGGGTACTGAAATGTGTTGAACTAACTCTTACTGTACCAATCGATAAAATTCAACTCTTTCCCCTTAAAAGGGACAAGAAGAAAACTGAATGAAACGATAATACTTGCAAATAGTTCCATAAACTTCACATCGAGACTATTGGTATCACTTCGCAAAACAAAACAAAGAAAAAATCTTAAATGAAATATACATATGAGGGCTCATCATAACGTAAAGATCATGCTAGGTATTCACGACCGCTAGAATGGAAGTCAATATTTTGGGTATACTTTTATAACTCACTAAAAATCGACACGCATTTAGAGGACACCATTATTAAAATAAAGGGACACACTCACACCTGAATTGTTGATACCAAAACTAGACAATATAGTACTTACCAAATATAGTGTTTTCAGGATTGGCATCGGCTTGATTCATGGCTGCCTCTCCTACCAGACATTCAGTATCTTTGAATGCGACATAGCTCGGCATTGTTTTCTTTTCTTGGTCACAAGCTACAACTTCCACTTTTCCATTTTGATATATTGCAACTCGTGAATATGATGTACCTAGATCAATTCCAATTGCCACTGGTGTTGCGTTCTCCATATTGTTCTTGCTCCTAAAACAAATTTTAAAATTTATGAAAAAAATAAAAAAAAAATAAGGCACACTATTGAGAAGTCATTATCACTGCAACATCCAACTCACAAAAAGTCCATTATTTTATACTCCAACTCACAAGAAATAAAATATAAATTTACTAAAAAGGTTATAATGAAAACCTTACTTCACAAATTATGTTACTGACAAGGTGGCTCGTTGGGACTCTTGCAAATGTTAGTACCAACTGACCCAACTATGAGGATTGGATTATCCACAATGTATTTTGTAATTATCCCGTCGAATATTTCCCTTCAGTCGTCGGATACCCCAGTAGTCGGCCATTTTCACATAAATATCATTAGAACGAAACCTATGTCACATAAAATGTGTATAAAAATGTTAAGTTTTCGGATTGCTTTAACTTTGTAAGTTAAGTCTTACCAGCTATTAATAGTTACATTATATACAGGGGAAAATACAAAGTATCTGGCTTCCCTGGTTAAGTTAAAAGATGTCGGATTGGCTTGTTCGTATGGCGTAAGTAATATCGCGCTCGACCTCTTCGCTCCCTCGGTCCTCATCACCCCGTTCTGGTACATTCTTTTCATGGATACTTCCCTTCCTTTTGGCACGTCCGACAACTGGTACATACCTGGCTGACCACTAGGGCTGAGTAGACGACAACTGGTAAATACCATACAGTTTATTTTCCTAAAAATAATCTTAATACAAAATACTTGTAAAATTTTTAGTTAGAAATGTTATATTTTAATTGTGAAAGGTGTAAAGAAAGAATGGGCGGATTTACAGGGGGGGTATTTGTGTCATTGCTCCCCCAGTCGTTTCAGGATTTAGGAGAGAGACCCTGGGGGACAATTACTTTAAGGGTGGAAGCTATTCCGGGGGTTCTCAAATGACTTAGTGGCAATTGCCCCCGCCCCCCCGCCCAGTAAATCCGCCCATAAGTCTAATAATTAGAGTAAAAAGAAATCTGGAAACAATATCTCTAGAAACCTACTACACAAAGTGGCAAATCCATAGCTTAAAAGCCAATTCTAACGAAAATTCTTCATAACAGAAGTCAAGTAATCAAGTATCTGCGCGTATAAAAAGGAAAAGTTTAGATCTCAGAAGTAGCGCCAAGATTCGCGGGACGGAGGTGAACATGATATTCTTGCTCACCTAATATCAGGATTTGAAGGGTCCTTGACCCCAATATTTTGAAATGGAATTTTCATTCAAATACATCTCGATAAAGGAAAATAAAATATAATATTGTTCAATGATGTCTTCTTGCGTATTGTCTATTTTCGCGTATAGATCATTCTGTGTGTCTTCGGACGGAATAATGTCTCAAAAGTGTTTTGATATTGTTTTTAACTTCCTTTTATTTCTTTAAGTCTAATGCTATTCATTATTAAAATACGAAGCAAATTTTAGTTAATGAAAATTGTTTTCCGTTTACCTGCACTGAAATTTGATTACAGACGTAAAACGAAAAAGGCGGCAAGACTTGGACTCCGCCTTAAGTAAGGTCCTAGACGCTACCTTACCTATCTTTCACCTACCCTATCCCAGTCTGAGCCAAAGCTAACTAAATATACAGTTAACATACGTCCCGAATATTTCGGAACAGTCCCGAATTTTAAGGTTGTGATTTTAAGGTAATGTATAATCATTTCTTCACAGAGATCAACATCACTTCCTGACTATTCTATCATCCCCAGTATTACTGTAAATAACACGACCGTACCATTTTCCTCCACGGTAAACAGCCTTGGCCTCACAATAGACCGACACCTAGAATGGAAGGCTCATATCAATAAGGTTTGCAGAAAAGCGTTGTGGTCACTGCACTCTCTAGCTACGTTAAAAATTATCCTTCCGACAGCTGTTAAAACCACTTTGGCACAAACACTTGTTTTCCCACATGTTGATTACTGTGACGTAGCACTTTCCGACATTAGCGATGAGTTGGCTCACCGCCTTCAGAGGATTCAGAATTCATGTGTAAGATTTATCTTTAACCTGAAATATCCAAACCATTTAACACCTTTCTATCGAAAGCTATCCTTTCTAAAAATTATACGAGCGACGAGCTTTGCACACAGCAGTAATATTTAAAACAATGCGTGCTTAAAAGCCCAGTTATATTTTTCAACATTTTCAATCTCTTAATGCCCTTCATGGACACAATACAAGATCAGGAACCAACATGTTATTATCGATCCCTCAACATAGCTCTAACTTCTTTAACAAATCCTTAACAGTTACCTCTATTCGCATTTGGAACAGCCTACCCGACCATCTTAAGGAATCAGAGACAGTGAAGTGCTTCAGGAAGTCAATGGAAAAATATATATTGTCAAGAACTGATTAAACCTCCAAACTCCACCTGACAGCTTTCATTTGTTTATATATAAATAAAATTTTAGTAAGTACATAAGTTTCTACAGTATGGTATAGTATGTACACGATCAGTTTATGTTAAAATATGTAGACTATTTGTCTGAATATCACTGTTTTATGTCGTTTTGTGTGTGTAGGTGTATACTTATTTTTAGGTATAATTTTCTTTCCTTTTTTTTTATTATTAATATTTCGGAATTCTGTTCTTATATAAAACATTGTAGCATGGTCAAGTAGTAGATAAGGCTCTTTCAGCCTTAACTTTGCCATGTAAAAGAAGCCAATCAACTAAACTAAAACTAAACATTTCGGTACATTTACAACGTTAACATAACGTTTCCGTACTAACGTTTAATCCACGTATTTTCAACGGTTGTGTGCTACAAGGGGTTTAAATTCCCGAATTTCATCAAAAAGGGACATAGAACTTAGTTTGATTGGGGCAAATGAAGAAAATTTAGTGCTCCTAGGAGAGGTGTTTATAATTAATAAATATTAATTATATTGCAAACTAATTAATAATACGTATAATAACTTAAATTATACTTAAGCTATTTTATTTTAATTAATAAATCATAATTAAGTTATTATACTAGGTTAGCTGATTCAAATTCCAAATAATTTTTAATAAAACATAACTTTTAAACTAAATTTATGGCCTCAATGAAAACATTTTCTTAGATTGACCCGCAAATTAAGGCTGGGGGGAAAGGAGCAAGAGATATTGATCAGACCTGTCCCGAATTTTGATTGGGAAAATGTGATTATCGTCCATAGATAAATTGTATCAAATGTACAAATCAGAGATTTCGCCAAGATTGTCAATTTAGTGGGGGGGGGGGTATAAAGTCAAAATTGGAACGGTGTAAGTGTAGTTTTGCACGGTTTTTATCGATTTTTGACCGTAAAAAAATAAAGTGCTCTCGAGAATTTGGGAAGTGACTTCGCCCACAAGGGGGAGGGTCGGCAGAATCACCGGTGTCAATTAGTTCAAACTACACAGTAAAAAATAGCTGTGTTACTTCTACACAATGCGGTGTCCCAGCGTGACTACCACTTTTGTGTGAAATCAACACAACACACGGTGTTGATTTCGGTACTGGAAGAAAAAAATGTTACGGCTGCAGCTAGATTTGAACATGGGTTGCTCAATTAGAAGTTAAGCATCTTACCGACTTCGCTAAATCGTCAGATAAAAAAAGTATTAGATTGAAACAATATAGATGACAAAAAATCTTGCTGAACCTCAGACACAAGCAAAGTTACTCACGACTTATGCCATGGTTTAATCACTTTTCCATTGGTCAATTAGGGATCACAATCACAATTTATTGAGGATATGTTCCATTTCTATGAAAGCAAGCGCAGCATTTGACATGTTGTTACAATAAGAAAGCAGTAATGCTGCTGAAGTGTTTGGCTGTCGCCATCTTGCTTGCTTTCATAGAAATATAATATTCTCAATGAATGGGAATTCTGGTGCTCAACTGACAAATAGGAAGTGATTAAACCATGGGATAAGTCGTGCAAGTAACTTAGTTAGTTTTGGGGATTCAGCAACATATATTTGAACCCATACACTGTTTAAATCTATAGTGTAGTCGTTTAAATCCAATGTTGTTTAGTAAATATCGTTTGCATGTAGTGTGTTTTCTGTCTGACGATTTAGCTAAGTCGGTAAGACGCTCGGCTTCTAACTGAGAAACCCATGTTCAAATCTCACTGAAGCCATATTTTTTTTTCACAGTACCGAAATCAACACCGTGTGTTGTGTTGATTTAACACACAAAAGTGGTAGTCACGTTTAGACACCGCATTGTGTTGAACTAACACAGCTACTTTATTCAGTGTATAACAATTATTTGCATCTATGTTCTGTTCGAAAACTGATAGAACCTCTCTTACAAACAGTCCAACGGGGAGAAATAAGTTTTCGGACACAATGTATATAAACAAGTAAGAAGTGTGACATGAACTCACCTAAGCTTAGTCCCAAGAGAAGTGATTCAATAAAATATCATGGTTCTACTGATAATGCAAATACGCTTTCTTCTCAGTGTCAACGAAATGTGTAGGAAGGAGGTTTTTATAGTTTATCTTGCTTTCGTTCTAGATTGAACAAGTATTTATTTGATTAATGACGCCGCCTGGCACAAATCATCACGTGAATTATTTTTATATTTTGAATTATTATTATTACTATTATCTTCGATTATATTTATCAAGATTTTTAAAATATATCTTTTTAATTTTTTAAACTGATACGCACACGCCCATAGATGTACAATTTCTTTATCCAATTGTAGATACTAAGTCACCCGACTGGGGAAAGTACAATGGAAACAACATGGCTACCAGCCGAAGGTAGGTGAAAGAAAAAAGTGACTGTCTGTTTCGGAATCAATGGAGGACCGCCATCTTGCACACGTGACTTCTCTGGCTTATTACGTAACACGTGCACTGTAAATACAACAGCCAAACCACCAATTGCAAGTTCGTATCGTGGTTTAGTGGTTAAGGCTTGGTGAACAAAAAATACGGGTTCGAATCCCGGTGGGAGTAAGATTTTTTTTCTTTCAAAGTATAATTTTATATGTTCATATCTATTGTGAATAATTTCTTTTTTGCATTTTTCCTAGATTATCTTAAATTAGTGACCATGGGTTCGTGGAGGTTAGGTGCGTGCTGTCATGTATCTTTACACAATTTTGTACTCATTTATTCATTGCACTACGCGCTTGGGAAAGAGAAGACTGAGTCCGATCATTGTGCGTAATAATAAAACAAAATAATCTAACCCGATATTAACTACCTTGCCTACGTTCGCTCGGCATTAAATGTGTGAAAAACAGAAAAAAGTACATTTTTCTTCAGAAAACCAGATTAGAAATCCACTGTACAGATTTAACATATCAAAGAAATTAAAATAAAACATATATTACGTATAATAAAGTTTAGCACTAGTTCGAAATGTTCTGCGACTGAAAACAAGTTAGAAGTGCAACCTGCGATTACAATAATGAGATAGTCAAGAAGACGGTTATGACAACCTCCTCTTTTTCCCCATTTATACTTGAAAGACTGCTCTTTTCTTAATAATACGCCTTAAATTTGGAGTTTCGAAAATATCAAGCGGTTAGCTCCATCAGAAAATTCGTAATGTGATTTTGAAAAAGAGAAATAACAAGAAGGATACATTTCAAGGAGTAAGCGAAAAAGGAGAGAATACAAAATTAAGACCGCTGAAAAGAGTGCATCTGGTAACGCTAAACAGAAGGCGTTTTCTAAGGCTTCTTTCTAAATGAAACAATATTTTTTCGAGGGATATCACTTCTTCAAACTGGGGAGCAAAATAGCCTTAATCCGGGAAAACTCCTTTGAAACTAAGGGTGAATTTTGCAAGAAAAAAGTGAAAAACACAATTTTCACTGGAAAAAAGTTCACAGAAAGCTCAACTTTCAAAAAAAAAAAAAAAGTAAAAAAAAATTGCCACAACCAAAACACTATTTTTAAGGTTACAAAAATCTATATTTTTAAATAAAACCTGTTTTGCCTGTTGCATTTATTTTTAAATTTGTTTCTCTTTTTATCACGTTTCTTTTAACAAAAAAAAAAGTAAAATTATAGACAGATCCGATGGTAACACACTAAAATGATCATTCTAAGAAAATACAGCAAAATCAGGTCTACTCTTAATGGAATTGATCACCCCTTACGCCTTGGTGTGCACTTTGCATTCATTTGTATGGGAACTATTTTACACTCTGTATGGCTTTCGGAAGCTTACTATTATCATTATTATTATTATTCTTTCACGTAATTTATCTTGGTTATTATTTTGACGCTTCAAGTTTTGCCAATTTAAAGTTCTTTCAATTATATGAACATACTGTATTACTAATAGTTAAAGATATAAAATACAATATGTTCACGGCAAAGTTGTATTGTAATTTTATAAACACATAATATGTAAAAAATACACATGATGAAGAACTAGACGAAAACAAAAACTAAAAATTCCACTTCTGAGAGATATAAGACGAGTAAAACGATCCAAATATAAATCAATGGAAAGTGCATATCAAGATGGCAGAGGTGATTAGCACCCTTAATCTTAATTTATACATTGCTATGGCCATCAGAAGTGAAAAGGATGATGAAAATATTTGTAATAAAAACAGTTAACATTTTAGTGAAATTATTCAATTTCGCATAAGTACGTCGCATCGTATAGAAAGAAATATCTCGCGATAACGTTGTAGTGTGGCGAAATTGAACTAAATTTATTTAAGGTCATCAAGTATCTATGGCTAATACCAGCACAGGACAGGGGAAAGAATGCAGTAAACAGTCGGCTAGCCAGGGATTAGTCTATCTTATAATTTATAGTCTATATTATTTACCTATGTTATTGATTTACGTTTGTGGGGGCCTTAAACTAGTGGGGGTCCTGGCCTGCAGCTCCTTTGGACACCTTCCCTTAACGCGACTGTGCACGTAAATACTAGCAACACTGGCGATATTATTAAAGACTTTGATGTGTTTTGTAACAGGATCTGAACGAATCAGTTTTATGTTGATAAACATCTGGATTTTGGAGTTCGTCCTAGATATTTTCTAGTTTATAGATAAGCAGAATGGAAGGAGCTGACCTATTGGTTTTGAAAATTGCTCTTCGTCAATTTTTGGTTAAGAAGTGATTCGTTAGTTAAACAGGCCTCATCCAAAAACGCCAAAAGCCCATAAATCAATTCAATTCAATTCGTTAGTTAAACACTTACTTCGTGATTACCTGCACTTGACGTCTGCTTATCTTTAAGTGTTTACAGTCCATAGATTAGAGAAGAAAGAAAAATAATCAAAGTATTTACTTACATGCTTTATCTACTTATTCAATTTCCTTTCATGGTTAACGCCCTAAGCTCGTCACAAATCAGGCGCATAATATTACGTCCATTATCAAACAGGCCCCGGGAAAGGGTGTGGAGAAAGTATCGTCTAGAATCTTGGATTTACTGGCAACTTTGCCTCATGCAAGGTACCGACTAGTCTTAATGTGGGTACCAGTTCAGAATTTTCCTAGTGAGGAAAATTCTGGGAAACCTTAGGCAAAGGGACCCACAAGGTAAGTCGAACTCAAGCTGTGTGCTAATCAGGGTTGAAAAAAACATTTTAAAAAACATGTTTAAAACGTGTTTTTTTTAATAGACTGCAAAACACAGTGTTTAAGACGTTTAAAACATTTTCTTAAAAGTAAAAAATTGATAGGGGGTTACAATAGGTACTATGTGCAGTACCTTCTATAACGTTTCAATCGCGCTTCCTGTCTATTCATAAGCATTTACTAGAAATAGTAGGTTCTATTTTGCTAAATTTGATGAAATTCGTTCTTTACGAAAATTCAATCAATGACAAAGCTGTTTATTATATAAAAGGTAAAAAGCTTTGCAATGCTCACGCACCGTGAACGGCGCATGGGGGATGTGGAGGTAGCGATCCACATTCTCGACCAACGGCACAAAGTGAGGTGGGGTCGTCAGTCTTACGCTCGGCTGCCTTTTCCTCCCAAAGTGCCCAGGAATACCAAGGACACTGTGGTACTCAATTTTATAGGAGGCTGAGTATATCTCAGAGCGCCAGCCATGTGAACAATAAAGGAAAATTCTCCAATGTCCTGGCCGGGATTTGAATTATACTTCTTGTAATGTTCTCTCGTTCGGGCAACAAGACCTGCAATTTCCTTTCTCCATAATCTACATTTGGCTTTTACAGTTATTTTTCGGAAGGATTAACTTTAATAAAGTGTGTGCAGATTAAATCCTCTTTCCTTCCTGCGCAACCCATTGATAGAGTATAAACGAACAGCAAAAAATCCCTTTCGGTAGACCTACAGACTGAGGTAGATCTCGAAGTTTTTTTTATTTTATTTTCAAACTTCAAATCTTGCCTATATGAGAGCTATCGAGAAACTATTTATTGATTTGTAGATTATTCATCAAGAGCTGTTCAACGATACCCCACAAGACGTATATATATATATATATATATATATATATATATATATCCCTTCGGGGAGAGGCCTCATCCACTAGTGGATTGAATATGGCTGTGATTTATTATTATTTATTATATATATATATATATATATATACAAAGCACCCCCAAAGGGGAGGTCTGCCCCATTTATTGTAACCTACTCTTGGTCATACACCTTCAAAGAAAATTTCGTTTCTCTACCTTCAATGATTTGGAAATTGGGTTTTTGGGGCGGCCATTTTGGATCCAAGTTGACGACTATTTGAAAGTTTCTTATATGTCGTGACCTACTTGTGATGGTACATATTCAAGTAAAATTTCATTTATCCAGCTCAAACGGTGTGCAAAATTGGATTTTGGGCGGTTATTTTGGATCCAAGATGGCGACTTTTCCCAAATGTTGTAATATTTCCCTAAATTACTTGTGATAATGCACCTTTATGCCAAATTTCGTATCTCTAGCTCAAACGGTGTGGAAAATGGATGTTTAGGTCAGCCATTTTGGATCCAAGATGGCGTCTTTGGATACATCATGTAATATTTTAGTAACATACAAGTGATAATCTACCGTGTTATCAAATTCCATATTTCTATCTTCAGCCGTTTAGGCTGTGTATTCTATACTACAATGGGTTAGGTGGCCATTTTGGATCCAAGATGGCGATTTTCTTAACATTTCGTAATATTTTCTTAAACTACTAGTGACAATATACCTTTATGCCAAATTTCGTATCTCAAGCTCAAACGATATGGAAAATAGATTTCTTGCTTCCGCCATTTTGGATCCAAGATGGCGTCTTTGAACTCATTAGGTAACATTTTCCTAATCAAACAGCGATGTTGTACCCTGATGCCAAATTTGATTTCAATAGCCCCAGCGGTTTAGGCTGTGTATTCTACACAACAATGGGTTCGGCGGCCATTTTGGATCCAAGATGGCGACCGATTTTGCTCATTAACGAACTTAACCGAGCTATTAAGCCTAGAAACAATATACAATATATATATATATATATCTGGTGTAGTAAAAAGTAACATATTTTTGCATGACATTGAAGGCTTGACTTACCATAGTTAGAATGATCCGATTTAGGTCACATATGCGCCGTTTTGTTCGATAACGTGTTGCCATTTGGAAGGTAATATCATGATGCCTCTCTCATAGAAGCCCTTGTCCCTATTGGCAAAAAATTGAGACAGTCGATTTTCACAAGCCTCTCTTCACGCGAAATTTGCACCAGCAAACGTGTTCGCCATGGACAAGAACAGATGGTAATCACTCGGAGCCAGGTTCGGACTATAAGGTGGATGCATAAGAACCTCCCAACCAAGCTCCCGGAGCTTCTGGCGAGTCACTATCGATGTGTGTGGCCTGGCGTTGTCCTGGTGGAACACAATGCCTCTCCTATTGGCCAAAGCTGGGCGCTTCTGGGCGATTGCTGCCTTCAGACGGTCCAATTGTTGACAGTATAGTTCCGAGTTAAGGGTTTGGCCGTAGGGGAGCAGCTCATAGTAGATAATTCCCTGCCAATCCCACCAAACACACACCAAAACCTTCCTGGCCGTCAATCCTGGTTTGGGCACCGTTTGCGCCGGCGCACCGCGCTTCGACCACGACCGTTTTCGCGTGACGTTGTCGTAAGTGATCCACTTTTCATCGCCAGTCACCAACCGCTTCAGAAATGGGTCGCTTTTGTTGCGATTCAGCAGCGATTCGCAGATGGAAATTCGGTCCATGAGGTTTTCTTGCGTTAACTCGTGTGGCACCCATACATCAAGCTCCTTTGTTTATCCAGCCTTATGCAAATGGTTCCACACGGTTTTTTGTGCAATGTTTAGCTCTTGGGCAATCGAAACAGTGCTTACATGACGGTCGGACGCGACAATGTCCATGATTTTATCGACATTTTGACACGTGGCCTTCCAGTGCGTGGTACATCTTTAACGTCAAAATTACCGGCACGGAATCGACGAAACCAAAATTGCATGTGATTGGCTGTTACAGTATCAGGACCATAAACACTATTCACATTTGCAGCCGCCTGGCTTGCGTTTTCGCCTTTATCGAAGAAAAACTGTAAAATATAGCGTATTTTCTCTTTGCTGGTGTCCATTTTGACATGCGCTTTTTGCCTTTTTCGTTGATGATGAAAGAAAAAAGGATTTTTTTTAAATTTGTAACCCAAACCACAAGAGGACATAATAAAGTCATTGCCTACGGCCCAACGTTAATTTAGTTGAAGAGAAAAAAGAAGAAAGGGTAGAGATGAATATTTTGAAAACGAAATAAGAAATGAAATTATTATTATTTTTGATAATTGATATGAATGTAAGAAACTTCAAGTACTCGTCAATATTAAAAAGTGTAGGTACCTGTCATTCGTAGTAATATTGTTTGATGATGTTTGATCGTGATAAATATAAACACTGATTTTGCACAATAAAATGTTATTTGACTGAATTTGCATAGAAAAGCTTCCGAAAGCGTTGATAAATTATAGAAATATAACAAACTTGAACAGAATAATTTAGTCATAAGCTGAAAAGACTTTTTTATTTAAGAAATGATATTGTTATATTGTGAAAGAATAAATATATAATTGTGTACTTTCGCTTTCAATTGACTTATTTTCATGAACGTTTCCCGGTCTCACTCCAACTCGTTTTTATTTTGATTTGACACCTTTGTTTTTGCTCTTAAACTTTGATTAGTTACATATATATTCTAAAAAAATTCTCTAGTATTATGCAGGTTCGCATTATTGAAATTCAGATCGTGAACCTGCAAAATAGTAGAGTACATTTTTTTTCAGTATTTTTTGCTTGAATATTTTTGGAAACTGAAGGATTTCTATATTTTTTTTAGTCACGTTCCATTCAACTAGTTTCCTGACATTTTCCAGGCAACTGGACGATTATTTTTTAAGTGTGTGAGCTGTAAATCTTTCGGAGTGTGAATACAGACTGTGTTTATTGTCCAGGAGATGTACATAATTCAAACAGAAGATCCTGAGATTGCTGTCAACAGTTTTCAAAGAAGACAATTACACCACAAATGGCAAATGGACTAAACCAGTTAAGGTACATAGAGAACAGTGTTATTGCAGCATTTCTTGTGATCTCAATAGTTAGTACGAAATTGTACTATTCTGATTTGTGGATTCTAAGCTTCTTCGCCTTTATTCACTCCACGCCACTGATTATTTTGTAATTCAATTGTAAGAAGAGAAATTGTAATAATTGCTTATAGATTTCCATGACTTACCCTTGTTTTTCGAAAGTAATCCAAAGGGTAATAAGTCGATTTGATGTTCGTTGATCTGACTCATTCAACTCCACTGGTAAGAATTTGTTCTTGAACAAATACAAAAGATCATCAGCGTGTGCTACTCCTGGAAACAAATAAGAAAAGAAGGAACCCATGTATTAAGAAAAAACTGGTACACTGAAAACAAATTAATTATATGCGCTGGCAAAATTTTCAGTAAATTCACCACATTCTAAGTAAGGAAACATCCCTGAAAATTGGACAGCCTACTAACAAAATTTAAAAAGAAAATGGAATTTCCTCCAACTAATTATTCTTTATTATTATTTTATGTTCTGCACAAAAGAATCAGATTCATTCTGTTTTTTTTTTCCTCTGCACACCAACAAGGAAATTACTGATAAACGATGTTACATTTTCTTTTCTTCAGAAGATAATATACTCATGTGATACGTGAAGTGGGAAGAAAGCAGTTAAATATTCACCTGCGCTCATCAGTGCCGAATCTAGAGGGGAATGGGGCAAGCGCCCTGGGCGGAACGTTTAGATGGAGGCAAACAGCTAAAAATAAAAAATAAACGGAGTGGAAAATGGATTTTTGGGTCCGCCATTTCGAAATGATTGAATAACAAACAGGCAACTTCGAGCAGTATATATATATAAACACGCTAGCGGGCATAATTTTGAAGATATTTCAACTAAATTTTTATATGTTGTTCCTAGGCTTAGAAGCGGAACAGTGGGCGGAAGAAAAGCATCAGTGACAGGGCACGCCGGGTATTAAAGCGCATTGTGACGCGGAACCGTCGTGCCACCGGCGCAAGTGACGGAGGAACTCAATCAGCACCTCCCCCAACCTGTTTCGACAATCACAGTCCGCCGCGAATTACATGACATGAACTTACGGGGTCGTGTTGCACGGGCCAAACCTCTCATGAGGGACCAGAACGCTTTAGCACGCCGCAAATGGTGCAGCGACCATGCAACTTGGACCGTTGACGACTGGAAACGTGTGGTATGGTCGGATGAGTCACCATTCACTTTATTCCAAACCATGGGCCGTGTTTATGTGTGGAGAACGCCCAAAGAAGCGTATGATCTGCAGTGTCTCCGCCCAACTGTGAAACATGGCGGCGGCACGGTGATGCTGTGGGCCGCAATATCATGGTTTTCATTGGGTCCTGTGGTCACACTTCGCGGACGCATCACTGCCAACGATTATGTCGCAATTTTAGGAGACCACTTGCATCCTATGGTCCGGATGTTGTTCCCGGACAATGACGCCATATTCCAGGATGATAATGCACCCATTCACACAGCTGGAGTTGTTGCAGCGTGGTTTGAGGAACATCGGGATGAAGTTCAACACCTCCCCTGGCCCGCCCAATCCCCAGATCTCAACATAATTGAACATCTGTTGTCCATCTTGGAAACACGACTCCGGCGACGATTTCCACCTCCATCCTCTCTCACAGAACTGGCCGATGCCCTGCACGAGGAATGGTGTAATATTCCACTTGCTACCATTCACGACCTCTATGCCTCCATCCCACGTCGCATCAAGGCTGTTCTGAAGGCGAAAGGTGGCCCGACACCATATTAATCTGGTAAGTTGCACTTTCGTTCAGGTGTTTCCATTATTCTGATAAGCATCTGTATATATACGTCTTGTGGGGTATCGTTGAACAGCTCTTGATGAATAATCTACAAATCAATAAATAGTTTCTCGATAGCTCTCATATAGGCAAGATTTGAAGTTTGAAAATAAAAAAAAACTTCGAGATCTACCCCAGTCTGTATGTCTACCGAAAGGGATTTTTTTGCTGTTCATTTACACTCTATCAGTGGGTTGCGCAGGAAGGAAAGAGGATTTAATCTGGACACACTTTATTAAAGTTAATCCTTCCGAAAATAACTGTAAAAGCCAAATGGAGATTATAGAGAAAGGAATTGCAGGTCTTGTTGCCCGAACGAGAGAACATTACAAGAAGTATA
>JAGDQP010008280.1:0-12551 GCA_022664845.1 Lepisma saccharinum
TAAAAACTCGTATGACAATTTCTGTTTATACGTCCAAATCCTCTGTTTGCTTGTCTTGTTGCTGTACTGAATGAAAAAGTTAAAAAGGATCATTGATATACCAAGTTTTAAGATCAAAAGAAAGGATAAAAGGGCTCTTTACAAAGGAAAAACTGTGGATATATAAAATAGAAACATATTTTTGAATGCTTTTAGAAACAGCCACAAACGAAGGTACGCAATTGTGAAGCCAGAAATTATTTCCGTTGTAATGAAATTTAGTGATATTTGCCTTTATATTTTGCGCTATCCACTCCTTTATTGCCTTAAAGTGCTGCGTCTCATTTTCTTAAAACTTGAAGATTGCACGACATACAATTGTGTCTAGTCAGTTTAATGTTGAATCAAAAGGAGACAATTGCGTTTGCCTGATGAATGTCGAAAAAAAGCTATAAACGTTGCAGTTTAATGAAGAAAAATTGAGGTGTATACGCGAACAAAATGCATGTGTATATTTTAACATGGAAATAGACTTTTGTACACGCATACGCCTTTCTAGGTCTGATTTTAGTAGTCTATCCACAGAATGAATTAGACTCCAGTAAACCTTGGTTTTAACTGATTATATGTTTTGTATAGTTTTGAAACTTATGTGATTTTACTTATTTATACAGTTCCTTTATCTCTCTCTCTCTCTCTTTCGATGATATAAACGAAATCTCTAAAATTCGAGACAGGATGAAGCAACTTTAATTCTTTGGAGGTCTTATTAGAAAAGAGTTAGAAATTGAGTGAAAACTAATCGCTTGGGCAGCTTCTATATCTACTGCAGACTACCTAAATTAGAGGTAGGAAGTACCACCTATAATCATCAAACTGGATAAGTTTATAGCTATCTTCCGGTGTTTACCGGGCCAATAATATTGCTTTTATGCGATTGAACGTTAAGAACTTCGGTAGATTAGCAAAACACAATTGGGTTCCATTCAAATTCCAACTTTCGACAAAATGAGATATAGTTCTATTTAAAGTGAGATGTTCAGCAGAACCTTCTTATATCTATGATTGTATGAATAGCATCATGCCATAGTGATAGGTTTGACAATATATTGCTTGTGAAACCAAGGGAAAGCAATAAGGTATCGCTTTAAATTAAAATCTGCCTTTGATTGCATGTTTGGAACACTAAACCTAGTGCACTGCGAAGTCATTTTTTTAAAAACAATATAGGACTTTGACGTTCCCCCTGCAAAGGTTTTTTTTAAAAATCACACCACTTTTTAAAAACCTCATTTTCAAACTGACCAGCCTCCAGAAACATCACAAGTTTTAAAGTAGCGGTCAGTTATAAAATCCTGATGAAGCACGAATTGCCAGTTTGAAATAATACTTTAAAGTTTGGGACATGAATCTTACCAATATTTAAATTATTTCGACATATGGTTACAAAAGAGTCTTTAAGATATAGTTTGTACAGTAATTCTAAAAGTCTTACCTTTGACAAAGAAATTTTCTTGTTTTTAATTGTATGAAGATAGTAACCAAAGCCAATTCCAACAAGGTATGGAGCTGCTCTGTTGTGTGTTGTTACGTAAATATGCTTCATATATTGATTTAGGGTCGTATCACTGCAACAAAGAAAACACATTTGGAAAGTTGTTTACATAAATAATCACATGAAATAAAATATATAAAAATATGGATGTAAATCACAACTACAGATTCCAGCTACAGACAATTACATACTTCATGAAAACGAGTATAAACACATACTTGAAACTTCAGAGACATAAAATGTTCTGCAAACAAACATACTTTAGCTGGATTTTAAATTCAATGGTTGTGACAGGAAGGATAGGAATATTAATGAGCTGTTTGTCGTCAACAACCAATGAGTCTCGAATTTTAAACATGCTCTTCCGTGTTTTAAACATATCACGATTATAGCTGCGAAATATCTAAATAGGAACATTGAAACAGTGGGAAGATAGGTTAAGCATGGATACTGTGTACCCAGAGATGTAAACATTATTCAGCCTGATTCTCACAATTATATCAACTACTTCCTAGCTACTAGTCTTTCCTCCTTAAAGAGAATTAAATCTTGTTTTCGGAACAGTATGTCCAACAGTCGACTATCTTCACCAGCACTTATTTTCATACACACAAATATTTTACCAGAATTTATGAAAAAGCAGTAATTTTGCGATGACGTAAATGATGCTTTTGATATTTTAAAAGAGAATGTAGTTCAAGTACAGTATAGGCGTTGAGTTTAGTCGTATAGTTGAAAAGTACTTATAACCACTTGTTCATCATTCTCTTTAAGGTTTTTAGGAACTTTTTGACCAGTTAATCAACACTTATATTTCTGGTGAGTCACGAGGCTTCTCTTCTCTGTAGCACATATCTACAATAATAATTGCATTCATAACTTTTCAGTTCTCTTATCGGTAATATGTTTCTTTTGTGTAGTTTTTCATCAAAATCTTCACAGCTTAACGCTCCTGGTTTTGTATACTTGTAAGTCGTCACATGTGTATGTTAATGAGTGTTTCCCAATGATTCCATGAATATGAAACTTTATTGATTACTTTTCTACCACCTTACAAGAGTTTTAAAATATTTTTTTTTAAATTTTCTGTTTAATGAGCATAAGTCACTGGGTGGTTTTAAGCTAAGAAGGAGATTGGTATAACTACAATAAGTAAATGAAAAGAAGAGAAGAAATTAAGGTTTATGTCATATTTCATACAAAGATATAGTGCTAATGTCAAGTTGAAACAAAATGGAATTAGTTTTAAGCAATAGACAACTACATAAACCAGCATAATTTATTAAGCCATCATTCAGCCGTAAAAATCAAAATCGTTAATAGTTCAAATCCATTTCTCAGGGAAGTAGAAACAATATACCCTCCCTGAGCACCAAAAGTATTTTAGTTTGTTATAAATAATGTATGTAAATATTACATAAGCTTTTATCGACTACGGTACGTAAACAGTAGTAACATTGATTAGGTAATGTAACGTGTATAATCATTACTCGTATCTCATCACAAGAACACCGTAAATGATATAGGCGAACAATAAGTATACGAATTGGATTCAGCTAAGCAGATAAATAGTATCCAAGATAAAATGAAACTTACGGGGTTCCAAAGTGATATGAAGCAGGATATTTCTTAACATAAGTCAAGATGAATGGCGACAATATGGAGCCTGCTGTGAGGGTAGAGAGTATAATAATTCCAGCTTTTCTCCATTTCCACAGTGGATAGATAATGAATGGAGCCAAAAGACAGAGTTGCATATCAGCTGCTAGATACCATGATTGTAGCATACACTGTTGTTTAGGAAATAACAAAGAAATAATGTTAATTACATTATACACAAAAATGAAAAGAAATCAATCATGGATTGAACGAACCTATCAAGTAAATGTTATATATATATCAATAAACAAACACTACAGATTTTCGGGTTTAATATATTTAGTACCATTGATAAAAATAATTATTCTATTTCATTATTTTCATTTACCGAAAGTCGTGGTGGTTATGCTTAGCTCATTGTTAAAAATATAAATCCTCCCAGAAAGGAAAATAAAATTGTGTGTACTTTAAATTTAACATCAATAAATTTTTATTTGTTAAATACTGTTCAAGTAGTCTATTGGCTCCTATTTGTTTCGATTTATAACAATGAGAAAAAATATAATTGTAAGTTAATCGTAACTTAGTAACTATAGAAATCTATGAAAGAGAGCGATATACATTTTATAGCTTTCTCATTTTTAAGATACATTTGTTTAGAATATTGATTATGCCACAATATCCACAAAAGTACTCGTTATCATGTAAAACTTGTAATTTTGAAACACCTTGTAAAATTTATTTAAGAGATTTCCATTATTACTAGATCTATACAAAGTTAGAATTACAATATTGAGTTCACGCAACTATTACCTCCCAATAATTACTTCTTGTTCATTGCCATATTTACCATTAAATTCTATCTTCAGAATGTGAAAGAGCATCAATGAAAAACTATTTTGCTATGTTTAATAATGAGAGTGTATATAATTAATATGGTATTAACTATACATGCTTTCCCGGATAATATTGTTAACCCTATAAATTAATATTGTATTGATTTTATATGTTTCCCGGATCCTGTTACGGATCTGCCGATCTGCTGGAGTAACTAAAGTCTATTTGTTAATATTAATATCTCCCGAGAGAAAAAGATTTATTATGTAAAGCCTATTTACCAGTACATTATCTAGAAGTATACACAATAATTACGAAAACAGACACATACCTTTTTTTTTTTGAATTCTGAGAAAGATTAAGATACATTTTCAAGAGATTAAGTGTATGTTTATCCACAGTTCTCAATTAAGAAAACGACCAACATAAAACTTTAAAAACCGAGCGGGCATATCTCAGTTGCTAGAACGTTAGTATCCCATTCGGCAGGTTCAGGGATCGAACCCACCCCATAAGCAAAATGCCGCCACATGCTGGTGGGCCAATTTCTAGATTTGTAGTGGCTGTCTTCAAAGAAGTATCTCGAAGGTAGGTGTACGGTGGCGTTCACCAAGTCAGCATTTGAGCGGCAAAAAGAAGTCAGCCCAGTGTATACATTTAAGAGAGCTGCCGACGTGACGAGATATTGTAAGTGGGTCATCGTTGACAGTGGTGATCCCCAACTAGATGGCATCATGGTGGCGTGCAGCAGATGTCCCGACTGCTAGACCTCGCCCATTTGCCAATGCAGACCATAACTTCGAAAGTAATACCACCTTAGTGCACTGCCATCTATCAGTAATGTTTTCATATACCAGACGGGACAGGATGGGAGAGAAAAATCGACGAAGCAGCCTTCGTATCTCTAACGCAAGATCCAATCAGCGATCCTGGTATATACATAATTCAAGCCTACGCATTCTTTTATTTCAAAATCAGTCTTCGTAACATAAAAGAAATAGTAAAATATTAGTCACCATGAAGATGCCTCCACAGCCTAGTAATTAACTGACGAGCTATAAATCGGAAGGTTCCAGGTTCAAATTCCACTGCAGACAGTTGGAAAATTTACAAACTTAAAAAATATATCATCATGAATGCAATGGACAAAGTCCAACTAAATATGTATACCAACAGACAGCAACCATTGTCAATTCTCCCTTTTGGTCAACTGAAAAAGGTTCTGTTTTTGTTAGGAATCGGGTGGATGGAATTTGACGATTTGGCGGCTCGACGGGGACCTACCCTGGTCTACAGAACATCGAGTTTTGTGCAACATTCGTTCGTTGGGCTGACGTCTCATGCTGACGTCGGCGAGGATTTTGCCACCAAAGCCCTGTCCTTGGCCCACCGACATTTTGCTCATGAGGCAGTGACCTGCTATCCTTACTTACAAGATTCTCCCAGGGCTTCTCCTCAGTTACACCAGTTTGGTACCCTTCAAGCCCTGATCGACTTTCTTCTTACAACCTCCCCCTATCGCAATCTGACCTGAGACAAAGATGCTCAAAGGTCATAAAAACATTCAAATTCTAAATTAAACATTGAATTCTCTTTTGAGGAGAGCAGAACCAATTTATATTTTGGTTTAGTGTCTGAAAACACACGAATGAAAATAAATAGGCAGTAAATTTGTGCATTTTCGTGTTTAAAGTTGTTTCCAAAACATTATTTTGTCCTAATAAGCTGAGAAACTCAAGTAGCTGCGTGCTGGCATGAAAATAATAGCACTCGTATATGCACATCTTCATTTTTCTTAAATAAATAAATAATATTCTATACTTTCATATTTCGCACGGAAGCTGTATAATAAAATTATACTCGTTACTTATGTGTTTCCCTCCCCTCCACGTGCAAAATTTTATTATTAGTCGTTTCGTTCTGCACTTAGACATTCCTTAGCAATTTAAACCGTAGAAGTGGGAAAAAAGAAGAAAGACATTTGGTATAGAAGTCAAAAAGGTGATGTGCAATTTCTGTCAGATGGAGAAAATTTGTGCGACTTGAAGGTGGAAACACTAAGTAAAAAGGATGATGTCACTGAAAGTAAAAATTTGATTTCTATATTTAGACATTACTTTATATACGCTGATATATTTCAATTTAAGTGAAATGACCAATAAAGTATTAAGTAGTTGTAGTTAAAGATTGAAGCAGTTTTGCACTTTCAAGGTACCTTCAATAACAAATTGCATATTGTCCCAGCGATTATTCAATGTTGTTCGTAAAACTATGCGACACATAAGCCTTCAAGAATGCTGGTGGCTTACTGGCCCAAGTACAACTAACTCCAGTCTTTCTATGAAGTTATATACGTAGCTGATCTGTGCTTTATTATGGTAGCCTAGCTACTTCATGTTACGCGTTCTGACTTTCTTCTTGTTAATATTTTTAAATGAGAAGAGCTATTGTTTTCACTCACGTTACAAGCTCAAAATTCTAGAGAAAGAAAGCGTTACTTGAATATATATATATAAGAAAAATACAAATAATGTTAAAAAAATATACTTTTTACATTGAAATGATTGATGTAGCAAGAATTCATCGCTAGTCATTCCCACGTTTAGATTTCATGAGACAATCTGTTCTTTTGAAACGGATCAGAAATGTACAATAAAAAACATTATCTATAACTTTATTATATATGGTTTATAGATACTGTATTTAGCGTTGATATGACTGAAGCAATATGTACGCAGAAGGATAGGAACGCTTTCAATAAGCCTCCTTTTTAACTTTCTGTCGTGTTTCAATAACGCTTTCCATCTCTAATGATTTGAAATCTTGACACAACAAGGGAGGAAACGAAGTGTGAGTCTCACTTTTATATAAACGTTTCTGCCATTTTATAGACGCACGCTGAATTAAAGTCTGGTTTGCGTTTATGTCTACTTCATATGGTTTTCGAATTATCCGAATGAGGTTGCGGAAAATGTCTTAATTTTAGTTACTTGAACTTTTGGATGGATTAATGTTGAAAAGAAGTTGCATGTCATGTTCTGGACTATATTATGGGGTGTCCAAAGTATCAATGTAAAATCAATCGAGTGAACACTTTTGACGAACTTTGTCGAAACATTCATTTCACAACGATTCGGAAGAGAGAAACTAGTCAAGAATACCAAAATTAACTCATTGCCACAGAATACATACAGCTATAAAGTTTTCTAGTGTTACTTCAAGAAAAAAATCACCTAAAAGGTGGGACATATTCGGGCAAATATGTTTTATCTCTGCGGAGGTATGAGGACTGGTTTCATATATTATTACTTGTAGTATTCCTTGAGAAGTTTACGGGTGAGAGTCTTTAGTTTTCGGGGTGTTATACTTCTTGCTCATTCCCCTACATAACACCTCAGATCAGGGAAAATATCCTCGAGAACTAGTAGTAATATATGCAATCTGATCTTCATACTCTATCCAAGGGTAAAAAATAACTCCCGGAGAAATAATCCTGCTTCCAAGGAGTTTTCTCTGAAAGAAACACGGGGGTTTAATAGCAGAAATACCTTTAAAAGACATGGCTGTCTAGAAATATATACGCTCTGGCGAAACCTTTTATTGGGATTTTGCGATTATTTTTTTCTTATTTCAGTCATAGAATGGTCATTTTAGTGAGACGCGTCAGAATAAGCTGCTCAATTGACTTTATGCTGATACTTTGTACACTCTCTGGCATTGCTCACAAAATGGCGTTGTACTATTATTCTGTACGAACCTTTTAAAAAGTTATAATGAAAGTAAATACTTTTTGTGCGCCGTTATGTGGATAATTCCAAAGCTGTGAAAAAGAGATAAAAGCAGGGCCGGATTTGGATTCAGCGTTCAATGGTACTAAAATTTACATACAAATCAGACTTACACTTTGCGAACCTCCCTTGCAAGTGCAAAACTAAACATGTATCATAGTCAACTATGTAAGTAATGTGTAGGTTTCTTCTCATTAAATACGATGTAATTATGAGTTAATGTTTTGAAGATTTCTATTGCATATAACATTTAAACGGTAAGTAAACGTAATATTTATAATTGATTATTTCATTACCAAATCTTAAAACAAAGTAAGAAAACAAACCTGCAAGATATAGATTAATTTGATAAACCGAATTAAAATATCGTTATTAATAAAAAGTCAATATTTTCTTGTTGAGACAGTAAATTATTGCCGGAAAGTAATGCTATTAGCGCAAAACAACTTTCTAAAGTTGTTATTCTATTCGAATTGCATTGTAAATTTCATTTCAGGACCATAAAACATCACCAAGAAAATATTGAATATTACTTTATTTGGTAAAATATTTTTTATTCTTAATTATAAATTCCTTACAGTATCGGTGAGTGGTGTACCAGTTTCGTTTGAGATTTTTGTTCACACCCAGAGAATATATATCATATTAATGTCTACATCAGTACTTACCCCATGGTAAAAAATTAAGGAGTATGGACTTCAAAATTACTGGAACAACTCAGGTTAGTTGAGCTGAATTATTCAAAATGGAAGACGCAATGAAGAAAATTCACAAAGTGGGTCTTTCATTAACTTGTGTTAGTGAAGTCCACAGAATGAAGAGCTGGTACGCCACTTTCACATATACAAATTGTAATGGCTTAAAGAACTACAACAAGTGTCAACATAATTCAATCATCAGACGAAAACTACTTTATCATTCTGTTATTAGGTACCTTATGGCAGTTAATATTTTCTTAACGTAAATCAAATATAATATTTCCATAATTTGTGCAAAACCCGAGTCAAAGTTGGCTGAAAGCTATAAATAAATCTAAATTCAAATATCTTGTGCTCATAAAATATTCTTGTAGTATATCATTATTCATTAAATGTTCTATCATATTTAGGTATGAACATTAATAGAACTATATTATTGTGATGGACCTTGGATTACGGGAAACATAAATTTCCTCTTAAAAACTATAGAATTGAACCTGAAAAAGCAATACCTTAGAAAGATTTCAACGAGCAAGGAAATTTCACTATGACAGATAAAGAGATAAAGAACTCTAATTCGAAGAATAAAATACGAAGATAGGCAAAACGAAAGAACAACACTTCATGTTGTTCCTTTTAAGAACAGAAAATTTGACTAGTGATAATAACAAAAAGGTTTAAATTCTATTACCTTTAGGAAATACTTTGTGTAGCAAAATTATGTTAAAGGTTCTAAAAATAAGACCCCACAAAAGGTTATCAACCAATATGAACCGCAAAGAACTGTAGATCATTCAACTTGTGTAAATATACGCATAAATTTATTATGAAAATAGGAGAAAAGGGAACGATGTTTTGATGATAATAAACTGTCTTAAAGCAATTGAATTTACAATTTGAGAGACTTGAATCAATCTCAACATTCGGAAACTATGACAGAAATATCAATCGGATAACAATAGACTTTATTTTTAATATTCTAATAAAAATTATAAACCTTTAAAATTATTTCGCGAAATCATGAAAGACGATAAAAACATTTTGAAAGATTCGCAATATATTTTATGAAAAAATTGTGCTCTTTTATTGTCCAAAATTTGATTGGAAGATATCAGATACAGGAAACCACAATTATATGGAGAAAGTAAACACACTAAAGAAATTAGAATGTAGCAAGAGATACAGACGAGGGAATTAACAAGAACGGAGAAGAACAAATGTTAAAAAGATCAAATTTGAAAGGTAGAAATCGTAATTCATCAATAATTGAGTTCACATTAAGCAACAGTACCTGATAGATCATAGAATGTCAATTTACAATTTTAAACTGACGTACTTGACGAGCGTTAAATGAAATAGGGAAAAGAAAAGTATGAAGTAACCCGAATAAAAGTTCTTTACAAGAGTTAAGACATAAAAGACTGATATAAAATCATGATGAATACCAAGTCATAAAACATAAATATTCTGAGATCGAGAAGAATGGTAATGAGAAAGCTATTAGACCCAATTCAATTAAAACACTATAAAATGAAGAGAGAGAGAGAGAGAGAGAGAGTTGTATCTTTAGACAAGAGACTATATAAATAATGACATGTTGAAACAGATAAATGATTGTGATTATTGAAATGGAAGTGGAAATGATAATGATGATGATGACGGTGGAAAAGAGTATCAGTTCTACAAAATTGCCCAATATGAGCTTGATATTTAATATGTAATTAGTGAATGTTTAAGTACTGCTTAAGGTAATTTAATAATTTGCCATATATTATCTTTATCATGTTAGAACATTGGCTAATACTCTAAGTAAAATATCTTTATTACCAATTGTTTCCTTTTCTATATCAGGCACAGTGTTAGATTCTATTCTTTCACGATCCTGTAACTATTTTATTGATTATTTATATTAAACTATTCCTAAGGCCACCTAAGAATTCGAGACTGCTGGTTTGTTAACTAAGCAATGTAATTTTCAATTTGTTTGGATAATATTTTGGTGATACTTACTTATTAGTATAGTTACCTAGAAGTTTTAACTGTATTCTGTTTTATTGAAGTTATTAAAGCTAACATACTTTTATGGAACTTTTATTATAATATAACAAGTAAAACTAATTTGAAGTTTACTATTATATTCGGGTAAAAATACAGCATTGTTTCAAACACTCAATCTGAAAATATATAGTCTTTGTAATCTTCTTGCAGCAATAACTTATTCGTATTAATTATTAGCAAATCTAAACCAACTTAAACTACATAAAGAAAAATGATCTAAGATTTATCTTCAACAGGTTAATTTGCATTCTAATATTTTACAGATAATGTGTGTTTACAATTTACAAAAAAAAAATTATGGCAGTACCGTACGTACTAACACCTTTGAGTTTCCTTTTGTTTAAATAAAGTCAACTCAGATTCTTACAATATAAACTACGTCATAACCATACGATGTATAATTTATTCTGTAATTACAATTAAACAGTTATACCTAGATTATATCGTACTTTACATTTGCTCTTAACTAGTTCATTTTATATCTAATACGAAGGTGAAACGTTATAAACATACGTAGAAAACAACACATCAAAAAAGGTGTATATCACCAAACCCTTACTTCGTGACATAAATATGTTGAGAATTACTTGAATACTTTTGTTACAAATTCTGTATCTCCTCAAAATTGAATCTTAGTTAATCAAATAATGATAGTAATAAAATATTATGAGATATAATTCGTATCTTAATTTTATATTGGTAGCAGTGTTCCGTGTTACGTTAACACCTTAATGTCATAACTGCATTACTTTTTCTGAAAATTTCAGAAATAACGGATTAATTATTATTTAATACTTCTCACAAAACATATTTGATATATTCATTTATAAAATAGTACCAAAAGGAATATAACACGTCCGTAATCTGGTTGAATTATACTCATTCCTATAACTTTAAATGATAAATATAGGATTAATGCTTCAATGTAACTAATATATTTCCAAGGTCATTAAGTAGAAAATGTAGCTGTTTTTAAAACTTGAATCGAGATAGACAAACATCCGCAAATATTACATAATGAACGAAGGATGTTGACTACTTGAATGACAGTCCTTTGTCCACAAAGTCCTAATACATAATTTATTACTCTGAGAATTATATTCTTAGCTTTAAAAGAATCGTTCTCTTTTAAACACATGCAAATCTGAATGTCCTTTCCTAATATAATAATGTTATCTTATATTCAAGAAAACACAATACTATGTTCAACTGTATTTATACAGTTTTACATTTAACTATTATTTGAGAGGTACTACTATTGGGTGCCTTTAGCTCCTAAACTAGCATTTTACATTTTCTGCCACATCAAGTTCATAGGAAATTCTTGCTTTGACCTCAGTTATTCACTCGCTAAGTTTATGTAATGAATAATCTTTCATCTTATAGCTAACTGTGAGATGTGAGATGACGAGTTAAAATGGAATGTAATTTGTATTAGTATGATCGTTTAGTCTGATGTTAACGTGGTGTTTGTTGAATTTAAAAAATGAGAAAATGAACACCATAGCACATAGGAAATAAGAATTACGAAGCTATGAGCAACGAGTTAGGAATGTAGATGAATGAATATTTAATTTTCATAAAACATTTAATTGAACTGACAGTAATGAGTGGATTTACGTAAAGGTAAGGACTAAAATTTGCTTGACTTCATAAAGTGAAATGAAAGTTATGCACAAGTGAAAGTGATATTAAAATATTTATGGTTTTATAAAAATCTGACATGATGGTAGGTGTTTGAATATTGTGTGCTACAAGTTTAGTTACATTTTGTAGATGAATTATATAAAATAGATAAAGAAAAATATTTGAATAAATTAGAATCATATCATATTGGAGAGAATTATCAATAAAAGCGAAGAATGTTGCATGTTGCTCACATGTTCACTTCCAGGAAATTTCAGTGTTAAATTAACCTGAAAGTCAAAGATTGTTAGCATTAAGTAAATTAAAATAAATCGTTAGAGCTTTAGGGGTTAGCTAATTGAATGAAAACATACCATTCTTTCGTAATTTATGTAATTGTTGACGTAGAGA
>JAGDQP010008280.1:18866-29241 GCA_022664845.1 Lepisma saccharinum
ATTATTATTATTATTATTATTATTATTATTATTATTATTATTATTATATAAAATAAATCACAGTGTGATATAATTTATATTGAACTAGCCAAAGCAATTGACAGTGTTAATCACGAAATATTAAATAATTAATAAGTTTGACAAACTAGATTTATCTCCTAGATTTATTAAGGGCCAGTTCTACAATCGACCGTTAAACTTCTAGTCAGCGCTAAGTTGAGGCCAACTCTCATTTTGCGTACTCTCATTGGCCAAAATCAGACTTGGCCTCAACTTAGCCCTGACTAGAAGTTTAGCGGTCGATTGTAGAACTGACCCTAAATGGTTTATTAGTTACCTGACAAATAGTGCATTCAAGGTGATAATAGGCAATGTACAGTCTGATTACTCAAATAAAAATAATGGAATACCAGAAGGATCGCCCTTGAAACCATTGTTATTTAATATCTTTATGGATTCTTTATGTTTGCTAGTGCAAAATTCAAGGATATGATTAGATGCTGATGATATAAAAATATTCAAGGTGATGATTAACAAGAATGATAAGTTATTATTGAAAATCGATATCAACATTGTTAACTCATGTTGTAGGCAAAATAAAATGAAAATTAACACAGAAAAAACATTATTCATCAGCTACACAAATAAAACTCAATATTATGCAAGTAGATATAACATAGATTATATAAGTATGGTTAAAGTCAGTGAAATTATCTTGGTGTTATGTTTGATGAAAAACATAATTTTAATAAACACATAGCAAAAATTGTTTCCGAGGCCAGAAGACTCATAGGTTTTATATTTTATCAATGGAGAGAATTCTCCAAACTTAGCACTTTAATCACGTTGTATAAAGTCTAATTTGGAATACGTGTCTACAGTCTGGAATGATTTATCCAAAAGCTTTTCCATCGACTTAAAAAGCCCCCAAAAATGTTTTTAAGATGTTTTAAACTTAACCTACCATATTTTGAACGTGATTACAATTATTCGTGCGTGTTTTTTAACCTTCAAAGTAACAATAAAGAAGGAATTACATCGACAAAGAAATTTTATTTAAGGTTTTGCATAATCAAATACAATTACATACATTCTGGAGAAACTTAATTGGACTGTGTCTTTGTACAATTCGAGGGGAAAATCATGCTTAGAAGGATTATTAAAAACTATAATTATAAACTGTAAATCCAGAAAAGGAGCTGAATGATCTCGATGTAGTACTTATAGAATTTGGTTGCTAATCATGTATTATATATGTACTTACTTCGGATGTACTTTTCACTTCTTGACACAATGCTATATTGGGTTTTATACTGCTGTTCATAGCATGATGTTAGATAAATTATTGCCATTATCATTAGAGAATTGGGACTCCATTATTAGTGCAATATCAACATGTGATGCTACTTTCCGCTAAAATAGTTCTTTCATATCAATCTTTGTTGCTTCTACGAAGTTGGCTTACAGAATTTCGCCGTTAATGTCTGTAGCCCTACTTTAGCATTTATTGCAGTATGGTATCCACGAACAATCCAATGAAACTTTCCAAGGCATTTGAATAAAATTCTTATTATTTTATAATTCTTTATAGCAATATAAAACTTACTGTTTATAGGAAAGGCGTATAATGCGGGGTTATGTCGAATACATTTATTTAAGAAATACAACAACCGCACAAGTGCTCTTAACGCCTTCAACTGTTTGCACATATAGCACAGCTTTGATTCAGAACACAAGGTGACAGTTGATGTTAAGGGGATAAATTAATCTAAACAAGTTCATGTTTGGCTATTTTCATGCAAACTTAGATTCTTTAATACCCAACAACTAGCGAGTTTCACGGGTGATAGTTTTAATGAATATTACAAACACAACATAGTCTCTTTATGAAAGGCATGTTTAATGTCCAACTTTGTTTGTTTACTGGAAAATTCTAGTATTGTATGCAGCGGGGTCATTACGAACATAGTGTTTTGCATTCTCCCAAATTGTTCGCCATTCCCCCTAGTATTAAAATACTATTTAAATGCCAGTTCGGTGCTACCGCATAGGTATGAGGTAATTCCGATATTAACCCTTTTGAAATTTATCTTGATATCAGCTGGATATAACGCACGAGTTGTACGCGTTATAAACAACTTACCATGCATCCCTGAATCTCTCCAGAATTTATATAAATCCTTAAGTGTTCGGCATTATATGCCTTTTCCATGTTTACACAGAAAAGAAGCATTCTGAATACGTAGTGCATATGACCACGAAAAAACACACAATAGAGCTAGTAATGTAAGAAAAAATTAGAAAAAGATAAAAAAAATGCCGCAAAATTATAATTTTTTAAACAGAATCTTGAAGGTAAAACTTACTTCTGCGAGGTACGTCTTATTCACCCATGGCTCCTGAGAGAGTGAAAGCACTTTGTGAGTCATAATAACCCATATAGTACTGAGAACACGAATTCCATCAATACAGTCAAGTGAACCAGCACCCCCAGCAGATGAAGATCCAAGGCGTTTCCAATTCATAGGGATTGAGAAGGCCAAAATTGCTTGAGTAACTTTGCCTGCACAAAAGATATTGTAAATAGATCAACACAATAAATATTTGTTTAACAGACTGTCTGCTGCTAATTATTTTTCACTTAAATATTTATATATGAGAAATTTATACATGTCAGTATGTTACAAACTTACGTCTTTCAAAACACAAATCAAATATGTATATCATGAAACTGTTAATTAGAACTCTGTGAAAAATACTCTACAAGTAATATAATCAATCCCATCATCAAGGGGCTGTAACACTTACTAATGTAGATTGAAACACGTCTTCAGATAGAGTGAAAAGTGTAATTAGATATTTACATTAGAACGCAGCTATTGACTTATACATATCGAGCCGGACATTAACCAAATAAGGACATCCAAGCATTGAGAACATTACTCATGTTACATACGTTCTACATGGACATAAGACATCACTTGCGTTATACATATGAGACGCAGTTACGTAACTATATTTGACTTGTACAAGATAATTAATGACATAAACACTTCAAACCCCTTTTGAAACTACCAGCACTGTTATAAACCCATCCGCACTCTTTGTACTACCTACCCCATACTACCGTAGTGATTTTGCCTGGGTAATACCTGGGTGAGTTACATACAACCTGGATGCGCTTAGAAGCTTAAATACGACACGTCTTAGAATATTAAAATCTAACACCAAAATACCTAAATGCTACATACAAGTAATTATTTTAAAATAATACTGAAGTCGAAATTTTATTTTACACCACAGAAAACACAAAATACACCATAACTAAAACAGAAGTAAACACATGTTTACAGCGAATAAACTACTGAATGCAATAAACCTGTCAGGTGACGATACAACCGCTGTAGCATCATCTCGCTTTGGCTAACGAAAGTAATTAGCGCTGTTACAACCAGATCCGGTCTTCGTTACTTATTTCTGTTCTATTTTGAATTTCATTGATGAGGATTGGTATGGGTTTATAAATTAAAACAAACAGGACAGCATTATTTTAGGACAGCATTAATTCTGAAAAGAAAGTAATGTTAGGATAGCATTCAAACACTTTCCCCAGCGAATTAGATATGTCTGTAATTTCCATAAATTCTCTTCTTGACTTGAATACCAAGGTTGTAACGTCTTGATAACATAGCACAAGAGCAACTACTGACACCGTATCTATTGTAATGAAGGAAGATGCTCCGAGAGCTTAAAAATTAAGTAATTGTCTTAATTAATTTTGAATTTGTGTCATTGATTAGTTTAAAAAATCTATGATGTGGAACGGGAGCAAGAAAACGTTTCGAGCATCTACAAAGGGTAAAGGCACACCAGTGTGAATTTTGTTCATTTCAGGCAATATTATGGAAACCTGCTAATAATTTGAATCATTCACACTTGAAAAGATATTCTATAAGTGTCTTCTTATCCATTTTCTGTTTGCAATATTCCCAAACCGCAACACCAACGTTATATAAAAATCGCAATATTGAATAATAAAGAGTAAGATAACACAAATAAAGTACATAGTACATGATAGAAAAATTTGGAGATCAGATTTGAATTCTGCATGCAAAAATCAATAAAGAAGACACATTTTCATCAGTGTTACCAAAACCTTATTGCACTGTGATGCTAATTACCCTAAGCATGGCTTACATAATAGAAATATATTTCCAGTACTATTTCCGTAGAAGTCAAATCACCCACCATGACCACAGAAGGATCATCATATTGTTCACTTACAGACTTTTGTTAAAAGCGCTTATTTCATTGTAAACAACCGTTTGTAATTAAATTTGCACAAGGGATGACGTTTAAATTGTACTTACGTCTATGCTTATGTCTAAATTTCCAAGTAGAACTTTCAATACATTGCTACTTTGAAACTTTTCAAATTAATTCTCGACTTGTTTTACTGCTAAAAGTTTGAAACCATGAAGTAGATTGAGACGTTCAGATACAACTTCATTTGCACGTGTTTCTAGTTAGTAGTAGTAAGCACAATAGCTTGATAAAGATTCTATATTAGATTACAACATATTGTTAATGAGACTATGTTGGTTCATGAAGGTTTAATTTCATGTAACTAGCTAGTACAGATCATATTCGGTTAAATTGGAACTGAGTAGTCCCATCCTCGTCTCAACATTATTTTCGGGAGATAAACGCTACAATAAACACATATAGGATGTGGATAATTTAACGATGTCGCTCATGATGTAGAGAAGTATTAATAGATTCGGTAGTTAGAACAGATTAGTTTAGATATTTCTCTAAGTTACGTAAATTCAATTCTAGCCACGTATATACACATTGAAAGTTATGTGGATTGTCCTTTAGAAAACACATATTATCCTTCCACACGGAACCACTCATTTCCCAATCAGAGTTGATACGAACCAGGTTCCTTAAAGCACATGTTTTCACATGTCGTAAACCTTCTTAGCACAATAATAACTATTGTAACACAACTGTCCCATATTTCTAAGGATACAATACTTGTTATATAAGCGTATCTCCTCGCATGTTTGTCCATATACATAATGTTATGTCGTTCATACATTACTGAAAGCTATTCCAAAAAAGACTTCCATAAAAAAACAAAACAATAATGTCAGTATACTGGAAGGCTAACTTGGAATGTTCCACAGACTAATAATGAACATAGACATGCAAATGTAGGTGGTTCAATCTCTAACACCATTAAGCATTTAATAATTACTTCATCATGCTATTATCACCATTAGGTCTTTAAGACTGAAGCCCAATAACATTTTCCTTCAACAATTTACTAATTACTTGTCATTCTATTATTACCGTTACCTTTTTTAGGAATGAAGACCAATATTATTGTCGCCATTTGTTTATTACTCGTTTCCTGTAATAAACAATACATCTTAGGTCTTATGAGTGTAGATTAATAAATATTCTTGTTCCTGCTTGAAATTACTAACTATTTTCCATTCCATTATTACGAACAAGATTTTTATGAGAAAAAATCAATTTCCTTGTTTAAAATTAAGTTGATAGAAGAAATTAAAATATTTTATTGAGCATACCTTGCTTTTGATTATTCTTGGATTTGGATAGAGTCGTATCATACCATGTACTTGCTGTAATAAGTACAAGCATGAAGACGATGAAACCTCTGAAAGAGATGAGTAAGAAAATACTTATTAAGGAGAACTTCATAATTTGAAACTATTTTTAAAATATGTTACTAATAGGCAGAAATGAACCACGTATTCAGAAGTTGGAAGAATGTTGTTAGAATCCTTCAAACACTTATGTGTTTGGAAATACTATGGAGAAAACTATTTAAAACTTTACTGTATATTTATTTATTTATTTAATGTTTTGAGCTTTACTAGCAGCAGTATAGCCACAGTCCAGTAGTTACACATAAATATTACTAAATACAAATTTAACACATCTTTAGCAAACAACAGATAATAACTAAAGTGAAACTTTACAGGTACCAATATAATATGTTACAAATAATAAAATGATCGGTGAGAAATATACAGGAAAAATTACACACTTGTATTAAATTGATACACGTATTGATGAAGATGAAAGTATTTTACTCGAAGTAACATAGTGGTTGGAAGAGTACAAGTATATCACAGAATCAGTGTCTCGCTCAATAATTCTTGACTGCCTGATTAAAATTTTTATTTGAATGCAATCTTTTCATTTTGGAGACTCTATATTGTGCCATTAACAACTAATGATCTACGAACGATCTTTATTAAATGCCACTGTTCGACGTTTGGAAAGTAGGTGGTTTTTAACTCTAGTTTCTCAACCACGCCACGCAACGAGTTGAAAGATGAGAAAAGGAAGCAGTTTGTGTACACACTAACGTATGTGTCTATTTGTAAGAATTACCGTGTCTTGAAATTAACACAGAAAAATTGACAGGCGTCATGATCGGGAATTGAGCCCGGATCTTCCAATTGCCAAGTAGGTATGCTGTCTATTACACCACCATGACACGGGCAATTCTCTGTGTATATAGAATGTTCTTGATGCCTCGACATTCTCCCAGCTCCTCATGGGTGGTTATGAGGCCCAGGAACACCATTACAAGCGGAGATTTTAGTTGAGGAATCTTATACAATTGTCCAGTGCGAAAGAATATGTGTTATTACCTCAATATTTTCCACGCACAAAGATTTCTTGTGAAAAGAGATTATAACACAAATACAGTGAATATTTGTAATATCAACAATGTCATATAAAAAGTTTTGCCATCATTTGTTATCAACCCAAGGAGAAACAAACCTAAAGGTTAGGAATTAAAAACCTAGGTTCTTTAAGTTATCTAAAGTTGGTTATCTGAATACCTACAGTTATCTAAAATATGCAAATAATGTGTGTCTATTCTAAAAGAAACGAAAATGTTTAAAAAAGGATAATCGGAGCAACTTTAGAGTAAGGACTAAATCGGTAACTTAACATGTCGATGTATTATATGAAAATGTTTCTTTTCACACTCTATTCAACTCTTCTTTGTTTTATCAAATTCAGCTACAAACAACTTCTACGGCATCTGAAATGGCCAATGAGGTGTCACAATACAATTTAAAAGACAATTTTTATGATAAGTTGCCTACTCTACTATTCTATGTTATAATCTAATTTTTCTGATGGTTAACATACTTTTGTGATACCAGTAAACCTTTATTTCGATTATTTACGTTGTTTTCAAAATATACAAAGGATATTGTTGAAGGAAATCATCTTCAGCAATATTCTTGCTTTGAGTATAAATTTCAAGGTTGATGTTAGTACTTTTTTTTAACGTTAAAGCTTACTGTATATTTTTCTGTACTAAACTTCAAGCACATGAAGTGACGAGGCATGGGAGGTTGGAGGATTTTGAGATCATAAACAAATTTCCTTGTTAAGATATTTTCTGGTATATTTAGAAGAGCAAACAAAATTTTCATGTATTTGATCTTTCTTTCACGTAATATTGAAGCTTTGAGATTTTAATGTATAATTTCTCTATGATTGTGCACTTATTTCTTTCAAAGTAAAGGAAAAAATCATAAGTGGAATTAGTGACTGCTTTGTCCAATTTCCAGTTACGGCGAAGAATCTCACAAACAGTAGGTGGTGGAATATCGCATAATTTGATGGCCTTTACATCTCATGCTAGGAACATATTTAGGGAAACAGTGCTAGGAAATATATTTTTTTCTGTTTCAAAGATGGGGAAATCCCGGGCATCGTCCTTTACAATTAAAATACTGGTTAGATAAATTTCTTCATTATTTCTGGAAACGTCTCAAATTGAACAATTTCACTACCGTTCTTGGCTACGGCAGGAGGTAGCAAAACCCAATGAACAGCCTCAGTTGCATGTTAACAGCCATATTTTCTACCAGGTTATATAATGCAATTATTGTAAAAAAAACTGACTGCCCGTGCAACCTCACATGAGCAAAGTGTGTATATGTGATTTCTCGAAATTTTGATAGATCAATATTTTAAAATTAGTGTAGTTGCGAAAAACAACTGATTAGCAAACATTGATATCAAAGTTTTGAATATTAAACAAAATATAAAGATTCAAGGAAACAAGATATCGAACGATATTCTGATCTCTAAGATATTGGACGCTCAACGATACTTCAATCTCAATTATGTTCGATATGGAGCTATATTTCTGCCTCAACGATTTTTAGTTACTAAGATATTTAATACTAGTTATTTAGAGATTTGATATGTCGTATAATTTCCTCCTCTTAAACTGACATACCAAATGCAGAAATCAATATTCAGATTAATATTCTAGTTATTAATATCACACAACGCTATCTACAAACATTTTTCATATACTGTCGTTTCAATATTTTCTTTGCTTGTAATTTCGAATCTCTGAAGTACTGGATGTCTGAATAAACGTATTCCACGAATGTTAAAAGCTATACGGATTATTAAGATACTTTTAATTTACTCTCACTGTATGCGAGAATTACCTAACGTTTCAGTCGAACTTGGACATTCAGATTTTTGTTTCATTTTACTTTCTTTCAATTTTAAAATCAATGATGTAATTGAAAATTTATTTTTATTTATTTATTTCGCCTTATTTATTATGGTGGAGGGTTGTAAAACCTTTTCTTCCACTCAAACATAACTATAAATAGCGCGCTATTTCTAGTAGTGCATAATAGATTAACATAATAACACATAGCGGATAATTATACTTATGAAAAGAGAGAGAAAAAACACACATACATTAAAAAATATACGGCAACAACATAAAAAATAATAATACATTAGCAATGGCAGCAGAA
Source organism: Lepisma saccharinum (assembly GCA_022664845.1). Lineage (NCBI taxonomy): Eukaryota > Metazoa > Arthropoda > Insecta > Zygentoma > Lepismatidae > Lepisma > Lepisma saccharinum. Next base: position 27,719 of record JAGDQP010008280.1, read on the forward strand.
GAAAAAATTAATGATAGCTAAACTAGTAGTAAACCTCATTTCATATGTCATGCTTTCACTATTCATCCACGGGATGGAAGTAATATACATTCATTAAATATTGACACAAATTTCCTATTCTCAGTCTCAGTTGAGGGCCAAATACTTGGCTTCTAGCAACTTATCCTTTAAGCACAAACAGTAATTAAAAGTTCAGATATACGAACATTTATTTAAATGTTATTAACAACACAGGAACAAGATTCACATGCTATACTTACAACATGATGTATTGTCTTTCTGTGAGTCTCCTAGGAGCGTTGGTGAAACAATGATCTGTTCTGACTTCCACATCAGCTTCAATACCCAGCTGAGTCAAGACGTGAGAGACTGTTTCATCCAAATTAACTTTCAAGTCTGCTGGTGTGCATGAAGAAGGAATACAGAAAGCCCACTCAAACATCGTAAAGATGGGGAGTAAACCGGGGTTCTGTATCAGAAAGAGAAACATAAGACCATGAATTTATTGTGGAATGGATGGGGTACAGCAAATCATAATACATTATAGAGAATATATGAATTTATCTAATACATATAATATAATATAATACATATATTTATATTCTTAAACCCTTTAGCAGTAGTATTTTTTTATAAGAAACCAAAGAAAACCACGGGATCAGAACCGAAACGAAAAGACGATAATTTAACATCCTTTGAGAACCTGTATCTATGTGAAAGATTTTCTTATAGTCTATTTGTCTCATTCCACGACAAATTAGCTAGAGCTATGCACTCAAAGATTTGGGTTCAAGGTATACACTAAATCAGAAGAGCGGAAAATTTCACTCTTTTTTTCGATGGTAGAGTGATTGCATCGAAAGCAATTCAATTTGAATCGAAAAGAGTGGTTTTCAACGAAAAGTTTTCACTTTGGATAGAAAATGTTATATTTTTAGATGGAACCCTAGTAGCACACACGTTGATTCAATGTTGAAAAAACCGTTTAATATCCACCTTTCAACGGTTGTGTATAACCGTTGAAAAGGAGGGCATTAAACGGTTTTATCAGCGTTGAATCAACGTATGTGCTACTGGGGAAATCCGTTGCTTTACGGCCCTAATTTAATCTTCAAACTTGAAAGAACGATTTTTCATCTTTTTAGAGTTGTTCACAAATACATCATGGACACTGGTCATGTTTGCTTTCCGCCATTTATTACCGCAAAGGTTATCGTCTTATCGAAAGACAAAACCGTACTGAGAAGTTAATCGCGTTAGTTAAAACTGACAACAGAAGACCACAAGCTTTTCCTGGGACAAAAACATACCAGAAGGATGAGGAGTAAGATATATATACAAAAAGTATTCGAACGTTGTTCTCAAGTAGAGGAGAAGGACCAAATACGGGCTACCACTTTTATTTTTCGAATATCTCCAAAATGTTCCAAGAAATGTACTAAACAACAACTGAAAATACGTATGTCTGAGATGCTTTATGTATGCTTTATAATGTAGTTGCAAATTTAGATTAGAAACACATG